>LOEQ01003737.1:21200-41632 GCA_001685075.1 Bramus lutescens
AAGAAAGAAAGAAAGAAAGAAAGAAAGAAAGAAAGAAAGAGGGGGAGGGAGGGAAGGAGGGAGGGAGGGAAGGAAGAAAATGAGGAAAGAAAGAAAGGTTATGAGTAGGCACTAAAAACAGTTCTATCTCATTGCATGGCTCTGTTTACTTGAAATCTAGAGTAGGAGAAACAAATTGATAGTGACAGAAAGTGTATCAGAGATAAGTGGGGATTGCCTCAACAGGGAACTGTTTGGAATGACAGAAAGATTCTGTTTTGTTTGTTTTGACTTCTGTGATCAGATCGTTCTATTACCTAGCTGGCCCTAAACTCTTGAGCTCTTACCAATTTTGTATCCTCCCCCCATTACCACCCCCCCACCAGAGCTGAGGACTGAATCCAAGGTCACTGAGCTAAATCTCCAACCCTTGCAGTTTTTGTATCTTGTGTGGCAGTATTTACACACATATAATGTGCCAAAACTCTTTGGATTGTGCATTGAAACTGGCACATTTTATTGCATGAAAACTATGCCTTTGCTAAGATGATTTTTTAAAGTCAAAATGAACACAGTATTCAGTGTAAAGGAACTACAACCTTGCATACACATGGAATCAACATGGGGGATGGAAAATGCTGAATCTTAGCATCTACCCAATCACATTCTGTGGCATCTTTCCTTACTGACAAGTTGAAAAGCTCAGTTACTGTGCTGGCTGATTTCCCGCAAACTTGACACAAGCTAGAGTCATTTGAGAAGAACAAAACTCAATTGTGAAAATGTCCCCATCGGACCAACGCACCGAGAAGACTGTGGAGCATTTTTCTTGATTGATAGCTGATTAGTGAAGGTCCAGCTCACTGTGGGCATTGCCAACCTGGGTTTGGGGCCCCATGTTGTATGAGAAAACAACTGAACAAACCAGGAAGAGCAAGTGGGTGAGCAGCCCTCCTCCATGGCCTCTGCCCCAGATCCTGCCATCAGTTCCTGCTCTGGTTTGCCTCACTGGTGGAGTGTGACCTGAGAATTGTCAACTGGAACACGCCCTTTCCTCCTTGAGTCGTTTATGGTCATGGTATTTGGTCAGAACAATAGGAATCCTAACTATGGCCCTTAAATTTCTCCGACTCCTCCTCTGCTCACGTTCTGATTGTGAGTCAGATATTGACTGGGAAGACTTGGACATTTCTACTGCAGACTTCTTACTGCACATGTTTGACTGGAGCTATGGTTCTAGAGTTAATCTGGGGCAAACCAGGCTGATGGCAGTCTCCTAAGAGTATTGCAGCTGGAGGCTTAGTTTAGGGATTGGCCTTCTTTCTAGATTTTCCATGAATCTAATATTTCTATTTGAAAATATTTCCCTACTTTAATAGCTGAAATAATTTGTTTCTTTGGAGCCAGACACTACAGTATACCTGTATCTGAGTGTCGAGGTTTTAAAAGAAAGGATGACAAAGTAATAGGTTTTCTTCTCCCTGATAATAGGTTTTTCCTATTTTGGCAGTAAGCCAAATCAAGACTAAAGGAAAAGTACAACAGCAGTTTTATTTGAGCAAAGCAACTCCAGGCCAGTTCTCCAGTTCCAGAAATGGAGGCTGGAGAAGCCTCAGCACCCCCACCCCACTAAAGCAGGGAGACTTTATAGATTGTGGGTGATGGGTATCTGCCACAAACTGGGTTTGTGCTCAAGTATGGTCAAAAGCTGAGCACTTTAGGCAGGGAGTTGGGCAGCTGCAACTTTAGGGGAGGAAACTGCTGTAGTCACCAAGAATGCAGAACTGGGGTTTTTGAGCACTGTCCTCTTCTGTTCAGAGACTCTCTAAGCAGGTGATTTGGAGAAAGAGAGAGTGGAATGGGGCTTTTCGGATCACACAGGGCCAAACTGGATGTTCCCGCCAAACACAGAGTAAAGAGTGGTATTTAATATTTAATATTGTCATTCACGTTGAGAAAAGAAGTGATAAGAAGTAGAGCTCTCTTCCTGGAATTCACTCACACACCCATGGGACCTTTAAGCATATAAACAGCCACAAGATTTCCAAAGTATAATTGATACAGCTGAAAGGGACACATTTGCATAGCCTAAAATACACACTACTTTTGATATCTGAGATTTAGCCTTTTTTAAGAATGCTGATTTAAGTAGTACAGACACACAATTAAATATTAATGCAAATACCTAAAATATTGATGGCTGATCACAATAAATGTATAATTTTTCACTTACATCATAGTCTACTATGAGATGTTTCTAACTATGCCACTTGGAATGCTTGGTACCCACTACGGTGGGGAAAGGACATAGAAGAAAGCACTTTGATTTCTAATTTCCTTCATCCAGAAGTGACACATTCTGCTCATTCTGCAAGTGAGTCTGGGTAGCACCTGGGATATCTGTGGAACCTTAACTGCCTTTGCCAGGGCCAATGAAGGGAATCAGATTATAAAACACATTCACCCTTGTTGAGATATTTGCTAGATGACTACTCCAAGTGGAGACACTATCTTTACCTGGGGTGTGTCAGCTTGCTGCTTTCCCACCCATAGGCAGGTTGTTTCAGAGTCCCCTTGATTGCATACATTAAATGCCTTTCAAGATCTTTCTCTTGTTTACCCTGGGCGGTCCCAAAGGAGTGCCTCCCATTGTTGCCCTTCAAAACTGAATTGCTTCAAGTGTAAATGGAAGACTTGGAGGTTTTTTAAAGGCATTCTGGGAAGGAAGAAGTAACAGTGAGAGAGTGCCAGGACTTGGAAGAAAAGTTAAAAAGAATCTGAAGGGAGTCTCTGTCAGTCAGCTGGCAACAAGCCCAGGGTGAGAGCAGTGGCCAGTGTCATGGTCCCCAGATCAATTCAATGAATGACCAACAGTCTGGATTATCAGCCCTCTCTCTATCTGTAATCCTGTCCTTGAGTTTAAACAATATTTAAAGCCTGATATCTCAGAGAAAAAAAAATCTAGTCCAGTCTTGGGAAGGCTGGAATGTTCACACATATTCTTGGCCCATACTTTCCAGGACAAGGCCACTGTTTGACAGTACATTTTAAGATGATTTGCCTCTCAGACCTCATGTCCCATTTGTTTTTAAAGTTGTCACCATGGAAATCATCTCTGTGGGAAAATGGAAAATGAAAAAGGACTTTTCTGTGCACCGGGAATCATCCATCGAAGCAGATGACAGCACAGATTTGAAAGTAGGACCAGGCAGCATATTTTCATAACTTTTGCCAACAACATTCAACAGAGAAGATACATTTTTATCTATTTCAATTGTATTATATTTGTGCATGTAAACCTGGAGGAACATCAAGGAAGCTAATTAAGTAACTATTTAGAGCCAGGAAAGAAAAAAAAATGGGGCATATGAGCTGGGAATGAGAATTACCACCCTGGTCTCTTATATCTATTATAAACCTTGAACATGTAAGCACACTATGCACTCAACACTTTGGAGTCATGTGAAAAGGGAAAATCTTTCAGTGAGCACGATCATGTTTAGAGCTGTTTTAGAATGACTGTGCCTCGAGCGGAGCACTAGAGGAGAATGACAGCCATAGTAGGGTGTACATGCCGGGACTCGTGGGGTGTGGAGGCAGATGGGTGAACTACACCCGTGTTTCATCTAAGTGCTCAAGGCTCTTGGCAATGTGACTGACCCTTCCTGGGCTGCTCCTCTCTCCTCCCTGCACCACTTTTCTTCTTAGAGACCAACAAAACTAGGTGTTGAGAGGACACAGGATGAAACAAAAAAGACTAAGGTGCTCTCAGGCTGGGTGACAGAGAGTAACTTCAAAGGCTCTATTCTGAAAGTAGAGTTTCAAGGGGTTTTCAAATGTTGGTCAGCTGCATTTAGGGAAACTAAATAAAGTGGAATGGAAGGGAAAGGAAGGGAAGGGAGGTGCAGAAGAGGTTTCCTATGTTACAGCCTCTGTCTGTCCCACAGACACCTTCTTACCGATGCTTTCCCTACACTATAAATAAAGGTCAAAAGTAGGCGAGTCAGAGCATTCCAGACCAGACGTGTTGATTTGACACCATTGGGTTTTCGTAGGGACTGATTTGGTTCTTCTAGAACAATACAAGACTATCAGAACTGAGAGAGAATTAGCTACACTACAGTCATAGAGTTAGAGGACTCTTGTACACTGCAGTTTCCACACTATGTGCTTGTGCTACCTGGGTAGCCTTAGCTAAATTACACCCTGAAGAGTAGCCTTCTCATTCCCAATTATCTGCATTACAGTGTTAACACAAGGATTAAACAGAACAACATGGGTAGAACGTCAGGAACATTGAAAGTGCAAGATTAAGGATTAAACGATTCTACAAGTCTATTTTTTGAACACACTGTAAATCAGTGCCTTGCTGTCTGCCCTTCTGAGAAGGACCTACTGTGCTGAAGGTGTCTCTGGTTTCTGTTGCCATATAACAAAATGCCTCATATTTACTAGCTAAAAACAAGCGTGAGGGCCAGGGCCATGACTCGGCAATAAAAACACTTACTGCCCAGTTTGAGTTTGAACACCCAGAACTCAAATGGTGAAAAGAGAGAATCAACTGTACAAGTTGTCCACAGACCTGCACATGCACACACACACATACACACACACACACACACACACACACACCACACATGGGGGAACAACTGTATCTTTAAAAATTAAGTCTTGATTCTGCAAGCTGTCTAGGTAACTCTTGGTTGTTCTTGTTGAGGCTTCTTCGTGGAGTTGCATTCAGCCGGGCCACGCTAGGGAGTCTAGACAGTGCTCTAACCCATACATCCAGAACTTTGATTAAAGATGCTGGAAGCTAGAGCTTTAGTCTCCCATCATGAGTTGTCATCATTTCATGATCTACCTCAAGCCTTCTTCTTGGAGGCTGGCTTTGAACACTGACATTGAGGCTGCCAGCTCTGTTCCTAGCATGACCTGCTGTGAAGTAAGCTACCCTTAGACAACTTAGCCATTTACAGTCACACATCATTCATTGAGAAGAAAGGATTCTGAGGAATGCTTCTCTAGGTGATTTCAATGTAACCCACTTGGTAAAAAAATAAATATATTCTAAGAAGACATATTAGCTCTCAGGCTATTAAAAGGAGGGGAGGTTTTAAAATATTTGAATCCTCCAGGAATCCCATCCTGGAAAAGAAAAGCCTGGGCCACTCGGAGTAGAAAATCCCCAGGAATTCTTCTCTTCAGGAAAGATATAACTTCACGGAGACAGCCGTGACTCAATTGTGGCTGAGACTTCACCTAGTCACACTAGGACTGCTGAGGTGAGCAATCCATGCCTGAAAAATATGAACTTCAGGACGACAATGGACTCAATTGTGGCTGAGACCACACCTAGTCACACTATGACTGCTGAGGTGAGCAATCCACGGCTAAAATATGAACTTCAGGACGACAAGACTTAACGGTAATCATTGGATTTCTTTGTCCCTCATCCCTATGTGGCCACATGGATTAAATCTCCTGTGTGTGTGTGTATGTGTGTGTGTGTGTGTGCGCACGTGCACGTGAGCTTCATTTGGTTTACTAATCTGGATGCCATAATTGACTAATCCAGGACCCAGGACTGAACCTAGATTCACAGGGTGCAGACTGTGTTCTCAAGTTTAGTAACTGTATCCATGTGACCATCATTGAGCATGCTTACACAAGTCTAAAGGCACAGACCAATCATTCACTGAGGCTTCTTCGTACAGTGGGCCTAAAGAATCCAACTCATCTCAAAGGGGGTAACAGACAATTTATTCTGAAGTCAAATATGAGTAACCATGGCCTGGGATTCAGGTTACTCCTAATTCCATGTTACCACATGGTAACAGCTTTATGAAATTTTAACAGTAACAGAACAAAATAAATAAATAAATAAACCAAGGCCCTTTTAAAAAACACCAGTCCTGTAGATGTGTGGACGGTGTGGCTTCTTGTGTTCACAATGCAGTCAATGACAAGGTACATGTGACAGGCATAGGGCTGCTGATGGGTACAATATACTATTCTGTAGTAGATTTTCTTTTTTAAAATGTCTTTAATTGAGAGAGAATTACATTACTTCCCCTCCATTTACTCCAGCTCCTCCTAGCTACACTCCCTTGAACACCTTCCATGCCCCCAAGTTGATACCCTCTTTTTCTTTATTATTGCCACATACATATCTGTGTGTATATGTATGTGTACATGTGTATACATATCTATAGTGATACAAACTATTTTCATTGTTTTTGTATATGGTTTCAGAGCTGAGCACTCTGCACTCAACAACCATATGGGGGCTCATCCCTAATTCTCCTTCTCCAAATAGTTACTGGTTCTTTGTCTAGGGAGGGACCCTGTGAAAAATTCCCCCTTTCTGCTTAACATGTCCATTGATTCTGATCTTGTTTATGCAGCCATTTCCAGGGAGACTGTTTTACAGCAGACTTCTGGATATTTGGGCTCTTAGAATTTTTCCACCTTCTCTTCTGCACTGTTCCCCGAACTTTAGATGCAGGAGCTGTGATACAGACGTGCAAATTGAGTCTGGGCTTTCCAGGATCTGTTCATCTGTGCATTGTGTCCAGTTGTGGTTTTCCATGAGTCTAAAATTTAGACTATCATATGCTGTAAAGAGAAACTTCTTTGATGAAGGGTAGTAGGTATACTTATCTAGGAAAGGTGACTTGCACACCTAAATTTTCTTCTTCTCTTTGTAAGTATGAAGCAAACTAAAGCACAGTAGAGTAAATACATATGCTATACCAGTAAAAATCTTTTATCATCAATATCAAGTGCTGTGGAGGGAAAGCAATTGTATGTGCTATACTTTTAGATTACTGGGAAGCTAGTAGTTTTATTTACATCAGCGTCATCACAAACATATGAGCAATGCACCATACTGACATTACATTCCGGGTTTCATTTGCAAGCTGGAAACTCTAGCCGATGTGACTGACAAGGCTAGGGTTTATCTGAGTATCACTCCCCACCCCCATTTCTCAGCTGGCAACAATGCAAGTGCCCCTTCTTTCATGAAGGCTGATCCCCCAAGTCAAAAAGGAATCTGTGAGGCCTTTTAAGGCCTAAGCCTGCAAGTCAAACTCTATCAGGTTTAGCATGTTCTGTTGATTTAAACAAGTCAGGGGTTGATTAGAATTTAAGGGACAGGAAATCGATACCTACTCTTGGTGAGAAGCTAGTAAAGTGACCTCCAAAAGGGCACAGAAAGAGAAGAATGATGGGGGCCATCCTGAGCAATGACCTGCTCTGGTGGATAGCACAGGCTGAAAAGGTCTCCATGTTGGTCTTTGAGCTGTGCTTACCCACTCTCTGTGAGGTTCTCTTTCACAGGACTTGGGCTTGCTGCTCACCAGCTACAGTGCCTGTACTCAAGTTGTTTGATCTCCTATGTACTGGCTATGGCTTTGGATCTGCTCCATTTGGTTCAGAGCCTGTCCTGCCAGGCTTTGCTTCCTGAGCAAGACTATACAGAACTATAGCAAAGATTGAGCATAAAAGGCAGGAATATTGTCCAAGGTAGAATTATAAAGAAGTATTGCATTATACTGGTTAAGGACTCAACTCTTGAGACAGAAGCTCACCTTTGAATCTCAGCTCTGCTGAGCATTACTGTGTTACCTTAGATAGATGCTCTCTCAATCTGTTTTCTCATGCAAAAAAAAAATATAGCTTCAGAATAGTGCGTGTCTCATAGGGCTGAGGTGAGGCTCCAAGAGAACATGGCCAGCATGGTGCTGAGCTTAGTCTTGCCTGCACAGTCAATGCTTAGTACACGGAAATGGGGATAAATGTAATGGTAGCGTAATGTGATGACGGCTTTGCTGTCAGAGGTAGCAAGTTTACACTGAGGGTGATATAATCTCCTACAAAAGAAGTCTGCCCTAAAAATTTTAAAAACAAAGAAAGCTAAATTTATAAAGGAAAAACAAGCAAATTTTCTAATTCAAAGGAATTTTGAACATGAAACATTCAGTTGGGTAGTTTTCTCTTTCACAAAGGGTACTCTGAACCTTTGTGAAAAGATGTTGTCTGTTTTAAAGGAGGGTTTAAAAGCTGCAAGAGGAAGAGGGAAAAAGCTAAGTAAAATGGTAAAATCTCAAGAGTCAACAGAACTATCCAATGATGAAAACAGAAAATTACTTAAATCTTTAAGAAAAAGGGGGGGAAAGGAAGGAAGGAAGACAGAAAGGCAGGAGGAAGGAAGGGAAGAAAGAAAGGAAGAGAGAGAGAGAGAGAGAGAGAGAGAGAGAGAGAGAAACTCCAGGGTACTCAAAAACAAATACTAGCTTCAAAAGATCAAGAACATTGTTAAGAAACCAATATGTAAGCACCCAGTGCTGAAAGGCTTGAACACTACTGAAATGGGTTTTATTAAAAGGAGATAGTGCAGGGTAAGCTGAATGTGGTTGATATCTGATGAAAGAAAAGTCCCAGACACGGTCCACTGGGGTTGTTTAAATAATTCCATTTGGGGCACACTGGCAAGCCTTTATTAGAAAATTAGCAAATAACTCCTGGAGACAGTGATGCATTGTAAATTAAATTTTTTCCTCTTCCTGCATCTACTGTGCCTTGCCCTTCTCCTCTGTCCTTTCCATCGCCTGGAATCTAAGAGCAGCAGTAGCGTGGAGAAGAGGAATATGTAAGCTCCTGAGGCCACTGCAGCCCTATATACAAAACACACAGAAAATCACCACCCAAAAAGCGTTGTTTTCTAGGAAGAAACTGAGTGCGTTTTAGCTTCAAATAATAAATACAAATTGAAATAAACCACTCACACATACACGCTGTGTGTGTGTGTGTGTGTGTGTGTGTGTGTGACACACACACACACACATTTGAAGTGAAGACTTTCTTAAAGGAATTGCTGTCCAAAGCCCTGTGAGGTTCCACAGGGTCGTAAGGCTCTCTTTCACTTTTCCTGCTCATGATGCAGCTTTGTAGACTACAAATGATGTAAGCACTGTCCTTAGAGAAGAGGTAGAAGGGGCACTATTTGCTCTACGTGTTAGAAGCATTTTACAAAAGGAAGAAAAATAAAATACAAGATTGCTCAAGTTTTATTGGGTAAAGCAAAGATATTCAGTTAGTCATCCATTCAGCAAATATTTGTCTAAGGCATAATTGCCAGGCGGCCGGGGAGATACAGAGTTCCTGTTCTCTTGGGTTTTCTAATCCAGTGGAGGGAAACAGACAATAAACAAGACAGAAAAGGTGATTGGGTCCAATGATGAAGCTCATTCAAAGGTAAGAGCTTACAGGTCTCTGGGGAAGGCATTCATGGAAGGTCTCCTGATCAAAATAGCCTGAAGAAAATGCTGGGACCTGGCGAGAGAGCATCTGAGTAGAGAAATGACAAGCTCAAAGGCATGAGGCACAGTGTGTGGCTTGTGCCCCTCTCAGAAATACCTCATGCTTTCCTTAAAGCTCAAGAGCCACTCGGTTGAACTTCTGAGTCACTTGATATAGCGGCCCCATATTTTCATTTTGCATTAAACCCACAAGTGGTAACACCAGCCCCGACATGAGGGAGAGATCCATCTGGCCTTTGTGAAGAATGAAGAAGAGGTAGCAGGAATGAAAGTGAATGATTGTGTAAAGAGCACAGGAGATTCAGTGTGAAGTAGACGGAAGAACTGGCACTCTAGTAACACTGGTAACTTAAGATGTCACTGTTTCAGAGCTCATCCTGCTGCTTGGCAATAAATTCATAAACTACCTGAGAAACAGATCACTTATTTCAGATCCATGGACTCTTTGTCTTCCATGAAGAATCCTAAAGTCATGATTACATACCATATTTGGAATCAAATGCTTGAAGCCTAGGTCAACAGCGCTCTTCAGTTTTAGGAAACAATCATCATTGAATCTGAACCAAAGAAGTGTTATCATCATCAAAACATCCATTTTTAAAGCTATCATTCAATTTCAAAATGTTTTCCGCGAGCAACAGATGTCTTAGGTATTGGTGGCTAGTTCCTACCTGTTTCCAGCCTTCGGCACAGGCTGTGTTCTTCTGAGGTTTGCAGTCATGAATCCATCCCCACAGCTGATACTTTACATACGTAACACAGTAGGCATGAGGGTACCAGCCTGCCATACAGTTGCCAATCATATCCACTCTGAGCTTTCTTTATTAGAAAGTCTTCTCTTTTCTTCAGTTTCTATCCCCACTGTTGTGATGGTTTGAACACGTACCTTGCAAAGTCCATGTGCTGCCAATGATCCCTAGTGCAGCACTGTTGAGATGGAGGGTCTAATCGGAGGTGCTCAAGCCATGGGAAAACCACCTCTTGACAGATTAATGTCACCACGATGTCAGTAAGTTTATTATTATTTTTAAAAGGTATAGGGGCTTGGGAAATGGTCTATTCAGTAAGAACTTGCAGTAAAGGCATGATAAGATGAGTTTGATTCCTGGTACCCACATAAAAGGCAGACATGGCTACATGCATCTGTAATCTTAGTACATTGGAAGTGGAGAAAGGGGTCTAAGACCAATGAAAAGTCTAACAACACATTCAACTCCATGCTGTTGTCCAGTTGGGAGCAATCTCCTTAAACTTACAGCTGCATTAAAGAAGCAATCACATTTCAAGTTTGAGGTTTGCTGAAGTGCACAGTGCTGTGTAGTGACAAGTGTCTGGATCAGCACTGAACATCATAAGCCACAACATTCCCATTTCTTGGGGCCTGGAGATTGGCTGTTTGAGCACGAGCTGTCAGAACTGCTTCTCCTGGGTCCATTGTTCCAGCTCCAGCTATTCTGGGCAGCAGTTCACATATCCATTGTAGTTCACATGGGCTCACAGAAGCCCACAGAATCTCTACTACTGCTGAGCTGGATGCCATTCCATTTGCTCAGTTAAACCTGGAAGGTTTTTCTCTTCTCTTCTAGTCATACTCATGACTGGTTTTGTGCATTTGGGCATTCGGATTTTCTGTGACAAATGCATGCCAGTACAGTTCTCACAAAAGTGTCCACATTTCATTATGTATTTAAATTAAAACAATATTGATATCAAATGGGTGACTTACACTCGCAGTCCTGATCTGACCTGTAACATGTACTTGGTTCCATGCTGAAGTGGGAGTTGAATGTCAGGGTCATGAGGGTAAGAATTTTGTCTCCCCAAGTGGCTGTAAATGCCATATAAATGCTCTCCAGTGAGTCTCTACACTCACAGCACAGGCTTCTACTGCAAACCTCTCAGCTGCAACTTCAGCTACCAACTAGGTATCTTAAACTGCACATCTAATAGGCACTTCAACTACCTACCACGTATCTTAAACTACACATCTAATAGATGTCTCAACTACCTACTGGATATCTTAAACTACACATCTAACAGACACTTCAACTACCTTCCAGATATCTTAAACTGCACATCTAATAGACACTTCAACTTAACATACCATTGGAAAAAAAAAACAATATGTGATATTACACAAAACACCCTTTTTTACTAGTTCCACAATCTACTTATAAATAAAACCTTACCTTTCCAGTTGCTTAGGTGAAAAGCTTTGGCATCCCATTTAAAGCTTTCTGCTTACACTACATCCAATCAGCCATAAACATTGCTGCCTCAGGCTTCAAGATGGAAACAGGAATTTTAGAAAGAAAAGGATTTTTGTCATCATCCTTCCCCTTTGAAACGTCTAATTACAAACCAAGAACTATGCTGATCACTCAATAAACCTAGGCTAAGTGACTGCAAAGTCATTTGTGGCTCCTGGCGAATGTGAGCCTCCAGAGGTGTTTGCTGTTGAACTCACTAGGATGCCATCAATTCTAGAGACCACTGGATTCCAAGGACACACACAGCAGTTTAAGACTTCCCACAGTTCCCTCCAGCAGTACATGGGAGCCTGCCTTGTGGGACACCCTGACATGCCCACCATGCTCCAAAGAGTCCAGGCCTGGATGGACCTTTCCCTCAGACTAACACATGGATGTTTGCAGGAGTTCTAGTTACGCACTTGCCTGACACTTCCGGTCTCACGCTAACCCCGTTCCCATCTTCTAAGACCTTAGAACACAAGAAGCTTTCTGTTGCTCTGAAAAGAGAACTCAATACCTTTGAAAAAGGGCCCAGAATTTAGAAAAGGCAGTTTGTACTGCCCGGGGGATGAAAGGGCCCAGAATTTAGAAAAGATAAAGACCTTCTTTTACTCTTTCTCAGTGCATGTGTGTGTGTGTGTGTGTGTGTGTGTGTCTGTGTGTGTCTGTGTCTGTGTGTGTGAGAGAGAGAAACTGAGAGAGAATGATTACACTCACCTAAACACGTTTACAATTCCTCTCCTAAAGTCATCTGCCATCTTTTCTTCAGCGGGCAGTGACTTTGCTAATTTTACATTGTTTGAATGCTGAGGGAGACTGAATAATTTTCAGAAGTCAAAATGATATGTATAATAGAGCATATTTGAAAAATAAACCATTTAAGAGGTATAAACCTATAAATCACATTTAAATCATAATGAGAGATTTGAGTTTTGGCCAAGTGCCTCAGGGGCTTAATTAACTATAGCTTATGCAGGTCCATCCTAGGAGGGGACAGAGCAGATGGAGGCCTGCAGTGACAAGTGAAGCAAGGTAGTTTCTGAGAACACAGGCTGAACGAGCCTCCTTACTAACTGAAAGAAGTATTCTCTATTTTTAAAACTATATTGATGGATAGATAAATTTCTGTATGTATATTCTATATATGAATATATTCTTGTTAAATATGTATCATGGTGGTAATGCTCATTCCAAAGAAATATTTTATAATTGGTACTTCTTCTAAGATGGCTATCAGGGCAGAAGTACCACATTAATTTGTAAAATGCAAAATTAGCAGACTGAATTGCCACAATCAGCAAAGGAGAAACTTGGTCTACTAAGAAACAAGGGTATTTCCATGTTCAGGTGCCAATTCAACTTAATTAAAGGTAATCAAACATGTTAATGGTTATGTTAAGTAATAAAATCAGAAAATAAGGCAAAGTAAAACACATAGAAACAAATTATTCCAAGGAAAGTCATTGCCAAAGAAGTTGTAGAAAGTGAGGTGTCAGCGCCTTACCTCTATAAGCCAGAAAGATAACTCTGCAGCCAAAGGGGCCTGGAAAATAAACTTGAAATCATTGTTTTGTGAATCTTTAACGCAAAGTTGGAGCTAGAAGAGTAAAAGAAAGTGGAGGAAAGGAATAAATTGAGACTGATACATATTTAAATATGTAACATGTAAGTGAAAACTAACAATTCTAGGAGTTTACTTTAGTCCAAGCATATCAACTGCCCTCTTTCATCTTTCAACCCCTACTAAGAAGACATTATCTTGTCCCTTTAACTACTAATAAGACTTCATCACAGAGAGGTCACACAAGAGATCCTAGCCTCAAAACCAGCCACTAATACTAAGATTTGAACTCAAATTGGCCTAAATCCCAAACTTTGTTTATTCTACTTGGTGATTTTCTTCTCTAACCCAAATTTAATTGAGCATGGTTCTGAGAACTTGGATGTGAAGTGGGACAGCAATGAGGTTTTAGTTAAGATTGCAACAATAGTATCAAGCAATAACAGCAACAATGAAGATTGTCACATACCAGACACGAAGCCAAGTGCCAAGAAGAAGTCCAAGAATCTATCAAAATGATGCTGACCAGTGTCCAAAGAGCAGAGGGAGCCCTAGCTGGGTACTCTCCTATTCAAAAAGATTGCTAAAAAAAAATAATGGAATTTTTCCAACCCAGGGAATGGAGTAGAAGAAAAGGGGAAGCCTCCTCACATGTCTGTGGGTGACACTGGTGAGACCCATTGTATAGTCACCCACATGAAGGCAGAGTTGTGAATAACTGTGACCTCTCATCCTCAGAGGATCACAGTGGCAATAATGGTCCCAACAGCAGTGAGAGCATGCCAGCTGACACTTGCTGAGACCAGCTGACACCAAACCGCATATTGACTGACCCTTGCTGAGGCCTGTTGACACCTACACTAAGCGTCTTGCAGCGTTGCATCATTTGACCACAATACTCCTTTACAGGCAATGCTCTTAATATTCTTATTTTATAAATAAGAGAATCAAGGCTGGGGAGCAATATGGCTCCAGAAAATCAATTATTATGCTATAGATACTAATTTCCTTTATAAATGTTCTCATTAGTAAGGAGATTTCTACGTTTAATGACTATTTCTTATCAAATAATGCTCTAGTTCTTATGCAATGATCTGTTGCCTTTAGATGCCTTTGATTCTGCTCCCAGCAATGATGCAAAATGTAGTAGCCAATTTTAAGCCTGCAAAACATGTTGATGTCCAAAAGAACAACCCCAACAAATCACTGGGACCATAATGCAAAGTATGGAAACACACACATTAAACCCCTATAAGAACAGTTACCTTACATCATGTGGTCATTTAGAACTAAACTTTCATTTGGTGAGATGGAATTGCTATTTTCTGTGAAAAAATTATTGCCCTTCAATATGCGTGATAAGATATGAACTGGAAAAAAAGAAAGGCTCTACCAGCTCAGCTCCCAAATATGGAGACTAGCAGCTCCTTTTGGCTACCTTAGTCTTCTCCAGCCCTCGTCATGGGGAAGAAACCTTTCTTCTCCAGAGGCAGACCCCATTACTGCATCTCCAGAAGAAGCTGGGCCTGCAAGAAAACACTGTGTATACAAATAAACCCATGTCTAGCTCATCTGCTCATAACTGCTTTCTTCTTAGCATCCAGCCTTTCTCTCTCTCACTCTTGTTCTCCTCTCCTTTGTCACTCAAGGGAAAACCTACCTCTAGATTCATGAAGCTTGGAGAGACTGCAGCTGATCATTTCGGCAAGTCTAAAACTTATGCCAATATGTCATCTAGATCCAAAGATCAATTAGGCACAGACAAGAGAGGGTTACTTAAAAACATACCAAATGAACAGACACAGAAGCCTCAGGAAAATAAAACACAAGGCAGCATACAAGCTTCCATTTCTATTGATATAAATCTGTTTTGAAGACTGTGATTTAGTACAGTATTTACTAATAATGAAAAACAATCATAATATATGTTGTGAAAAAGTCTGCCAACCTATATGTCATATACTTCTAGTTTTCTTTTAAACATGAGCATACTGCTGTTCAAAGACAAAAAATTCCCGAAACTGGTAATAGTTTTTTCTAGCTCACTGAACTATAAGTAATAAGTTTTATTTCTAATATTCCTATAGTAGATATAAGTTGCAGCAAATTTTAAGTAAGTGAAATTATTCTATTTTTCTGTTAGTTACAAGGAACAGAATTTTTTGTTTATTTGGGAGGATGAGTAATGATATTTAATGTCATTGAATAAGCTCTTAAAGCTTACTCAAGTAAGCACCAAAAAACTCTGGATCAATTTCCTGGCTCAGCCATGACCATCTGTACATCTTAGCCACAACACTCAACACAACAGCTTACTTATTTAAGAAATAAGGGTGCTAAATTACTGGTTCTAAGTTTTTTCTCTTAAAGTAATATTCTTTCAGCGCGTTCTCATTCTGTCACATTGTATGATGGCCAGTGGCAACAGCACCCATTCCTTTTCCTTTCTATCTGAAACTTAAAGGCAATAACCTCCCCACACACACACTTAGAAATTCACTCATCTATCATTTGTTCAAATATCACTTATTGCAGACTCTCACATGTCTGCAGCTTGGTTGGAGCCTCTCCTGTAGTATTCCCAAGGGAGCTTTGTTCCTGAGCAGTCTTCTCAGGGAATGGCAGACTATGTGCACTTGCGTGTTCACAACTGCTTTGATTTTTGTAAAAGTTATACTTCAAAGTAGTTTGTGTATTTGTGTATAAGAACCATGGCTTCATATTTTCTTTAGCATTGTAAGCACACTGTTCCACCATTTTATGAGAAAAAAAATGAGATGTAAGCATAATTTATTTATTTTTATAGTGACAGTCTTTAAGGCCTAAATACACATAGAGGATTTTTTAAAATTGTTCAGTTTTGTTCAAATATGCCTCAGCACTGAACATTCTGGATTCAGTATTCCAAGATCGGTAGTGATCTTTCAATAGAGGTGTTCTTTTTTATTTCATGAGGGTTTCCAGGCACTGTGAAGCTTGTATTTTCTTTGTTCAGTGCTTTCATTTTGCCCCTTCCACAGTGATGTATACACAGGCTGGGCTTTCTTGTCCCACTTTCTCTGCCACCCTTCCTCTTGAGATTTATTTACGCTCCTCTTGACAATGAATTCCTAAGGTTTTACCTCTGATGTTTGTGGAGTAGGTTGCTTAAGAACAAATCAAGTGTTGAAAACCACACAATGTCGATTCATGGGACCAGAATTAAAAAAGAAAGTTCATTGCTTTTACTACAGAGGCATTTGCCCATTAGAAAACAATAAAGGATGAGAAATTGAAAAGAACTTTAGATGGATTCAAGAAGCTGAGTAAAAATACGAGTTCAGCTCTATACAGCAAAAGGGGATCCTTAAAACACTTTGGTATTTCACTTGGAAACAAAAGGGAAATATTTTATGTATTGAGTAAACTGTAATAATCCCCAGAGAACAGTGAATCAGTCCAGTTCTGATTCATGGCAATCCCCAGTTGATCATTACCTGCCCTGTATGTTGTCCTTTGATAGTTTCTATTGCTTTCTTTATTTTTAGGTCACATTGTTACATTAGTTTTCCCCTGATTTGTTTTATTGATTACTTTCTAACACACATTTATTATCTGTAGTTTCATTGTTCTTTTGCGCAAGCACATGTCTTTGCTATTCTACCACATTTATAATAGTTTCTTGTTCCTGGGATCATATACCAGACAGAATCAGCTGAGGAAGGGTTTATTTGGCCTCGGTGTGAAGGCACTGTCCACAGTGACAGAGAAAGATGTGACAGCTGAGCATGATGCGGGTGGTTGTGCTGTACCCGCATTAAGGAAGCAAGGGAATATAAATGCTGGCCTTCAGCTTGCTTTCTCCTGTTTATTCAGCCTGAGAACCCAGCTTGTGGGCTGATACTGCCCACCTTCAGAGTGGGTCTTTCTTGCTCAATGAAACTTTTACAGAAATGCCATCACAGACACATCCAGTGTGTGTCTATGGCGAGTCTAACTCTCCTTGGCAATGAAATTTAACAATCAGGAAAACCTTTTCTTCCGTGTGTAAACAAAATCAGGTATGCTGTACATTTAGGATGTGGTTTCCTTATGAGGGACTGGGAGGCACTGTGGAGGCTTTTCATCACTTGAAAGTTCCTACCTTTGCTAACACCAAAGGAGGCAATTAGAATGATCATACAGGTTTAAATAGGCTTTTTGTCTAGTGCTAGCCACTCTTAGAGATGACTCCTCTGAACTCCCCCACCTCTCTCCCCAGTGTTTAATACTTCTTTTCCTTCCCTTACACTTCTGTCCTCACTTTAAGTTCCCTTCACCTGGTATTTTTCACAACAGAGAATGAAAGTAGTATTTTCCACAATAAAAAGGTTTAGTTGGGTATTTCTGGGGGTTCGTTGAAGTATTTAAACCATTCCACTCCTTATGGCTCAATCTGTGTTTGCTTGAGAACATTTCTGTCTCATCCACCTGTAAATTGGGGCTTTGTGCCATCTTTTTCCTAGTAGCATTTTCATGATAATTGCTGAGATGCTCCGAGCGAGGTCCTGTCTATTTCAACTCGTTGTTGGAAATTTATCTACTGCAGGGTTTGCAGAACCATCAATCTCTGCTCTCTCTCTCCGCCCCTCTGTCCAGCTGCTAACCCTATTGACACCCTGTAGAGAGTCCACTGTTGCCTGTGGTTTGGGTGGGGCAAAGTCCTCAGGCATTGTGACCCCCACGGGGATTCTTTTTCAGTTAGACTCTTCTGGAGAACGTGGTGATTCTGGGTTTTGCACTCTAGTTATTCAGTGTGTTTTTAGGAACATATTTGGGGTAATTCACGGTTTTGCCTCGACCTAAAGAAGGGCTTATTTTTGAGCCATGAGCCTAGCAATGCCGTCTGTCGGTGGTCTCCGATTCTGCCCCACACTGTAACCCTGACCGGCTCCTGAGGTGGTGCTAACTTGTAATACAGTTTCTGGTCTCATAGCCACGTGTTTATTGGTTTCTATAATGTACAGATTTTTTAAAACATAATAAGCCTCTTTTTTTGCAGTTGCCTATATTACGATATTGCTTTCATTTTCTTCTCCAACCTTCTTCAAATTTTGTATTCCTTCATTAGCTACCCTTAGATAAAATGTGGACACGTGCATTTTGGGCAATTTCTTCAATCAAAGAGATTCTTTATCCTTTAAGACTTCATTTGAGAATTGTCTTAACACTCAAAGTGCTCCTCTTAGACATGATTCATAATGTTTTTTAGGACCCCCAGGCACAATGCCTCCTTTAGTGTTCAGAGGACTTGCTAAATCAAAAATAGCTCCTGTGTGTTACTATTGAATTAACTTTATAGCACATTCCTTTTAGAAGAAAATAGGAATATTCAAGCCGTTTACTCTCTCCTTGCTAGAACTAAAGAATAAAGTGAAATCACTGTATTTCTCTGTATGCCCCTTAGAATGTTAGAATGAGGTATTTTCTCTAAGGACAAAATATTTAAACGGGAGGCTAGGGTGGGCGAGGAGAGGGTCTCTGATGGCCAATGATTTACTGCAGAGCGTTGTCCTTGGCTCTGATTAGTTTAATTCTGTCAGCATGATAAGCTCCATGAGTGCAGGCTACACTTTGTGTTGTATGAAGGTAAATAAGAAATTATCTTCCAAGGCGCATTAGACACAGTTCTGAGCTTTAAAAAAAGTAATTAAAAAATTGTGTGTGTGTGTGTGTGCATGCACGCGCGTGCGTTGGCATGCCTGAGCCAACGTTTGTCACATGTGTGCTTGTGTTTAAGGAGGACAGAGAGGGTGTCAGACTCCCTGGAGCTATAGGAGAAATCAGTTGTGAGAAGCCTGATGAAGTTGCTGGGAACCAAAGTCAGGTCCTCTAGAAGAGCAATGATAGACCTTCCTATAGATATCGCTCCAGCCCTTTAACTCTACACTTACGGGCAAGTAGACTGAGTCAGCTATTCAGTCGGGCTGTATCTCAATGGCATTATTTGAGTGCAGTATTCCTACATGATTTAGCTGTGGTGAAAATGTGTTTTTAATAGTATAT
Organism: Bramus lutescens; assembly: GCA_001685075.1. Lineage (NCBI taxonomy): Eukaryota > Metazoa > Chordata > Mammalia > Rodentia > Cricetidae > Bramus > Bramus lutescens. Next base: position 40,340 of record LOEQ01003737.1, read on the forward strand.
ATACCTCATGTAATATACACATATAAATGTATACATAAATGTATATATTTGTACATAGTGATCCTTCCATATTCATGGGTTCAACTGACCGTGGGTCAAAATTATTTTAGATTTTATTTACTGTTGTGTGTGACGTGTGTGAATGCACAGCTCAGAGGATGTGAGGAGGTTCAAGGAAAGCTTTGGGCAGTTGGTTTTCTCCTTCCTCTGTGGAGCCGAGGCACTGAACTAGGTTTGCAGGCCTGCACAGTAAGTGCCCTTCTCTGATGACACATCTTGCGGACCTTCAAATATTTCTAAAATTCAAATGTGAGCTGAACATTTGCAGATTTTGTTTATCATTATCGACTAAACAATAACAACTCTTTACACACTTTTAGATGTTATCTGGTAGTACAAGTAAGCTAGAGATTTAAAATACATTGAATTATAAGTGCAGGTCATAGGTCTGACTGTACAATTTTGATGTCTAAGGGTCTTGTAACCATTTCTCATAGTTACTGGAGCGTCCACACATACAATATGCACACATGCATTACATACACATTACAACTGCATCAGGTAGAAAGCATACACATGTAAGTGCATTCACTCAAATCAATAACTGTTCCTTTTGACTATTAATGATGTCAGACTCAAATTCAAAGCAAATTCTCAGAAACAGTTGCCTCTATTTTGGGGAGAGTTACACTGGCTTCTCTTCAGATGGTATACATCTTTTACTTGTACTATTTTTGGGGAGTCGCTCTACTCTGCAGACTATGGAGGTTTTAACAGCTAAAAATGAACTTAGAAATCACTTTGTCTAGCTCATTTACTGATGCGATAATTGTCTTTTGGATTAAAAAATCACATCATTTCCATATATGCATATTTATACTGAGTATCTTTGTATTTGCTACTCCGTACTTTCTGCAAAAGGGCCAAAATACAGCAGAAAATTGACATATTTGATGAAAAATATTGCTTCAAAATCATCAGTCAATCCATTTGTCATCATTATAGTTGTTGATAAAAACTATCATTTATAGTAATGTGCTACACTCTTTGCAAATATACTTCAGCTTAGCCCTTCAGCAGTTATGAAAGCAGATAAGCAGAGTCGGTATTGAGAAACACAACTTCTCTCACAGCATTATATATCAGGTTTAAAACAACTTCAGAAAACATGAGGGCTTCCCATACTATATGATATGTGCTATTTATATCTGAAAAGATGTATACATGTGCAGATAATTGATATAGGAGGGTCATCTGTCTTTGTGTTACTTTCATTGGTTAATAAAGAAACTG
>LOEQ01003737.1:63524-87708 GCA_001685075.1 Bramus lutescens
GGGGAGGGAGTAGGTGTGGCTTGTCTCTTAAAGAGACAGAACAACCATTACAGTACCAAAATCCAAATTCCTCCAAACAAAAACATGGTCAGGCCTATCACAGCAATACTCCAGTCCTTGGCACCAACTTCTCTATTAGTTAGGATTTTTATTGTTGTGAAGAGACACCATGAACATGGTAACTCTTACAAGGAAAACATTTAATTGGGGCGTCTTGTTTCAGATGTTCAGTCCCTTATTATTATGCAGGGAGCATGGTGGCATGCAAGCAGAGACATGGTGCTAGAGATGAGAGTGCTACATCTTGCAGGCAACAGGAAGTCAGCTGACTCACTGGGTGGTATCCTGAGCATAGGACACTTCAGAGCTTGCCCCCACAGTGACGCACTTCCTTCAACAAGGCTATGCCTACTCAAAGCACACCTCATAATAGTGCCACTCCCTATGAGATTATGGGGCCAATTACATTCAAACTACCACAAATACTGTTACATAAAATACTCTATTTATTTAAAATTGTCCACGAATACCAATGCAGTTCTGATTTGAACAAACCTGTTGTAAAAAGACATTTATGAAGGGCTAGGGTTATGGCTCCATTGAAAAAGTGCTTGTGTCAGCAGTTTGGATTCCTAACCAAAAAGCCAGGCATGATTTACACTTGTGTCCTAGCACTGGGGAGGCAGAATTGGTTCACTGGGCTCAATGACCAGGTAATCTTGTTGAATCAGTAAGCCCTAGGTTCAGTGAGAAATCCTGCATCAAAATCTAAGATAGAGACTGTAGCACAGATAATAAAAACCCAGAGAAAGATATTTATTAGAGTTCAACTTGAAGGTCAGAAAAGCAAAGCCCAGCCACTGGCTCTTACCTCTACCTCAGACTGAAAATGGGAGATCCTGCCTCCACGAATCCTCAGATTGAGACCGAAAGCAGGACCTGTTTCCTCCTGTCTTAGATTCCTCTCTAGTGCTGGGGTTAAAAGTGTGCACCACCACCTCCAGGCTCTGTGGCCAACTAGTGCAGCTGCTGGGATTAAAGGTGTGTGCCATCACTGCCTGGCCTGTATGACTGGCCTAGTGTGACTGCTCTGCACTGATACTCAGGCAAGCTTTCTTTATTAGAACACAAATAATATACCACTATAAGAGACACCAGGCAGCAGTCTCTGAAGTCCACGCATGTGAATGTGTACATACATTCCCACTTGAACATACACACATGCATGCAGCCTATAACATTAGAGCTAGTCTAGACACCTTGATTGTAGAAGACAGCAAGGGGAATTTGATTGCTGACTGAGGGTTTTGTGAGTAAGAGTGTTATTGTTAGCTTTGATGGACATTTGATGATGGCATTTTGTCTTATAAGAACATGTCTGTGTTTCTATAGAGAAGTGTAGAGAATTTGATATGCAGGATTTACATTAGCATTGAAATTCAATAAATGAAGTAGATGTCAGTTTTTTTTTTTAAATTTTAATACAGTCTAGTAGGAGGAAGGGCTTAGTTTAGCCCACCGTTTCATGGCGGAGAAGGGTTGGCTTGGCTCCCATGGTGGAGGGAGCTTGTTACATCTCCCCAGGTTAGGAAGCAGAGAGATCTGGCCTGTTCTCAGTTATAATTCTTTAGCTGCTTTCCTTAGTCTTACTTCTGCCAGGTAGGCCACAAATCCAAATAAATTTTAACACGGAGTCTTTGTAAAGTACCGCCATGTAAGAATCACCTCAATTTAAAAAGAAAAGTATAAGAGAAAAATAGAGAAGTATAATCAGTTTAATGTGGTATGAAGAGAAAAGTTTATTATGAATATGTAAATGTACCACACAGATATATTATTAATCTAGAGCAAAAATTCAAATGCTAAGATGAAACTTTTGCAAGATGTGACATGAAGTACTTGAAGGACCAAAAGACAGTTTGGTCTTAGGGAGTTGTGGACTCCGGAGGAATTCTAAAAGCCTGACAACTGGATGAGGAATCTGTCTCACACTAAAATTACACCCTCACTCCTGGTGGGGGAGTGCTAGTGACCTGATCAGACTGAAAACTCAGCACAGCAGAGGAGACACATGGATGAGCATACCACAGAGATATTGTGAGTTCCATTTCAGACTTATGCAATAAAGCAGATAGCACAACATAAAATTAATCAAAACATTTTTGCTTTCTCAGGATATGTTACATTTACATAGTACTATAATTGAGCAGTAACATTGTCTTTTAAAAGTATAAGCAGTGATTAAACATAAAACACTTTATTGCTAGAAAACGTCTACGTCTCCAAGAGTGAGTCACACTCTAGTGGAAGGAGGACTCAGGATGATTGCTCACTGCTGCGGGAGGTTCTGAGGGCTGGGGAGAGGGTGATGTGACCATTTCTGAAAGCAAAATGGTGTGAAGATTGCCACATCAGTGACACTTCCTTTTGTGTGAGATCATTCTGTCACATGGAAGCTGTGAGAAAGAAACTGGTGATTATTGGACTTCCCTCAGAATTGTACTGAATTCTCTCAAAACTCTGCCATGGTTTCTCAGCTGTCTTTATGAATGTTCTGAATCCTGTGTGGTCATTTGAGCAGTCTTCACTGTCTTCAGTGTTGATTTCCATCTCTGGAAACTACTCTACCCTTTTGTAAGAATTAACTCCTCAGTTATTAAAGTTTCATGATGAAATTCTAGTCAGTCACATATTCGGACTTCACTTTCACTTCTAGCCTGAAATTTCAGCATCCTCTATCCACATTTCTAGTTCTCTTGCCATCCCACAATACCTACAGTTGTTGCCTCCGCTAGTCTTGATTCCTTGGAATTACCAGAGGGTTCTAATCACTTTCTTGTAAGATGCCTTCCACAAATTGCAGATGTTCCAGTTCGCATCAAGATTGTCGAATCCCTAATCCTTTCCAAGTAGTTTTCAGTTTCCTTAGGCCAGATCCATCTACTATCTAAAGCAGATGCACTCTTAAATAAGATTTGAAGCTCCTCATTGATTCACAGGCAGAGAGAGAGAGAGAGAGTAGGTGGAGTCAGAAAGATGCCACATAGCTGCCAGAGGAGAAAGATGCAAGCCACCATCTGGAACCTTCCCTTGCTGGTAGGCCATGAGCCTCATGGTAAAATATAAAATAGTGGAAATGGGTTAACCAAAGATATAAGAGTTAGCTAGAAATACGCTTAAGCTATTGGCCAAACACTATTGCAAATAATATAGTTTCTGTGTGATTATTTTGGTTCTGGGCGGCCGGGAATGAACAGCCTCCTACTACAATACACCTCCATCAGGTCCTGGTGGCTGGCTGCAGTGGTAGTGGACGGCAGTCTTCTGAAAAGGAGCCTTTTTCCTGAGAAGCAAGTCACACAACACAGGGAGAATAAATTTGGTATAGTCCTAACGAGAATCTGTGACACTTTGAAGCCAGCATTGTCATCTCCTCTCTATCTGTGAAAGTCTCTTGTGACATCTTTTTCAGTATATGAGGCTGTTTCATCTATCTGAAAATGTTATGTAATGTAGCCCCCTTGGCAGTCTCTGCAGCTGGATCATCTGGATGACTTGCTGGAGTTTCTCCATCAGTATTTTCTGCTTCTCTGTGCACTTCTGTCTCTAGACCTGGGTCGTATGCTCTAAACTCTGATCTTCATGATTTTGCAGCAAAGGGCTCTTAACTGTTTCCCAAGGTTGACTTTTAAATTTTTGTTTTCTTGTCTGTAAAACGAACATTGTGAGAATAAAAACTGAAATTATGTGTGGAGTACTTAGCATATGGTAAATGCTTAGCATTTTTAATTTTTTTCTTGGAAAATGGGAAATTCTATACTTAAGGCTACCCTCATTGGTTATTAACAAACTGTTGCAGTAACTTAGTTGTGAAGTAGTTCAGTGAATATTCTTTGAGCCCCTGATGTTCTAGGCACTGTGCTAAATCTGATGATATTCAGATGCTTTGCAGGACTCTGTGAGCCAATGTGTTAACAGTGATAGCTGAGCAGTCAGCGTCGGCATCCAGCAGTGCTGTGAGACAAGGATCTGAGCAGGAGCAGCTAACTTCTGTTCAGGGCTACAAAGCATGTTGCTTCTGTTATATCAGCTCTGCTTTGTAACCAGCCAGTCAACATACATAGGAATGGAGGAATGGACATGAATGCAATTAGATAAAACTTCATTTCCTGAAGCAAGAGCCTGTGTCCCAAAACTTTGCTGTCTCTAACTCTAGCCCTTCCCTAGTCATCCCAGGCTGGATGACTTTTACACTCTTTTACCTGCTGATAATTTATTATCTATTAGTAGCACACAGACCAAGTATTAATTACTAAGAATTAGGTTTCTGTAGAAGTGGGCAATGATACAGGCCATCCTATGGAAGACTGCATGCATTTAATTATCCTAATGTTTTAGATTTCTCATTTTACTTGTTTCTGCAAATGCTCGCTCTCTTTCATGGTGCTTGATCTTATCTTCATGGTGTTTCTTCAAGACCACCAGTTCTCCAGTCTTCTTTCAGAAGTGCTGCTGGTCACTTCAGCCTTCTCTCCCTGAAGGCTGCCCTGGCTTCTCAGAGGGAGTAGGTGCTCCTGTCCAGGCTCTCCAACTCAGGAGACCTGCCTCTTCAGTTTTTTAAAGAACAAGATGAAAGAGACAGTATGTAGCTCACAAAGCCTGGAGCATTTTATTTCTAGCTTTTCCCAGGGTTTGCTTACTCCACATTGAAGAGTAGACTAAGTGATGATGGCTGCAAAAGTGAAGGCGCTAGACTTGACAGCCGAGCATGAAAGTGATCCTGCAAACAAGCTTGACTCATGGCGGATCTGGTGAGAGGAGATCCCAGGCTCTGTGTCAACAGAGCTTAGAATTGTTCACACAGGATCGTTAAAGCCACACAGATAGAGTCATAGGTATCAACTGCCCATGAAAATTAAACCTCAGGATTTTTTTCTTTGATAATGTAGATCGCTTTATAATTTTATAACAGGATGCTAATTTTTAAATTATTTATTATTGTTATTATTATTATTTTACAGAAATACACTCTCGGGAAATGGCCTCTAAATCTTGGCTGAATTTTTTAATCTTCCTCTGTGGATCAGCAATAGGATTTTTTTTATGTTCTCAACTATTCAGTATTTTGTTGGGAGACGAGGGTGACACCCAGCCTAGTATGCTTCATAATGACCCTCATGCTGGACATTTAGATGATAATGGACACAGTCACCTCAAGGGACAAGTGGACTTCAATGCAGACTCTAGCCAACATAAAGGTAAAGTATGTGTTGTAAGAAGTATTTGACTGTTGAATGTTGTGGGAAGTTACATAAATCTCATTGTATTGCTACCTACAACTGTTGATTGAAATGAACCCTATGTGTCAGATATTAAGGTGATTTTTGATTCATTTGTCTTGGGAGAAAACCCTAAGATTTATTTAAGAAGTTAATCATTTTAAATGGAAATGGTTCATAAACCATTATATAGAGAAAGATATAAGTTTTAGAAAATTTTCTTTAGGGTCAGTTTTCTTATGGTTTATATAAACTGTTTGGGGTTTGTTACCCTAGAGAAACACATAAGATGTATATATTTTACACTTCAGTCAGTTGTTAACTAATTATTTTTCTTTTTGAGGGTCAAAGAGGTATAGAAGTAAGGATAGTGAGTAGATGTTACAGTGGCTTCATTTATCCTGGTTCTTATCCCTGAAACCAAACTTTTCTCAGACTGGTCTTCTGTATATCCCTTCTCTGTGTCTCTGTCCTTTAGCTCTGTCTGTTTGATGTCACCAATTCTTAGAACGATCATTTCTGCTATTTCTTTACTGAGTTTATCTTCAGCCTCTCAAAAATGTATAAATTGAATTCCTAGTCCTCCCCACTCCCAGAATAGCATTTCCATGTTTTCTCCTTTATCTAGCACTGTTGCTGTAAGCTGGGAACTGTGAAACTGTGGAACAGTTCTTATCTTTTCATCTCAGTTGGTTCCAGTTATTACTGAATTCTAGCAATTCTACATTGCCATTTTCAAAATCTCTTGCTTTTAGTCCAAGTAAATTTTCTCCAAAACAGGCTTCCAGCTACCTGCACACACCTATATTTGATTAAATTTCCCTCTGCCTCTTTCTTTTAGTGAGCTTTTCCTGAAGACCCATGTTCTGCATTGTCTGTTCTGGAGCCACTTCATTTCTCCCTTCTGCTTTGCCCACAGTCTTAGATCCCTGCTCTCATTTAATAGTCCCCACACTTTCTTCTCCTCAGTACTCAGAATGCTTTAAACATACGTCTGTCCAACTGGATGGAGAGATGGCTCAGTGGTTAAGAGTACTAGTTGTTTTTTCCATAGGACCTGGGTTTGATTTCCAGCACCCAAACTGAGGCCTACAATAGAGGCCCTCCATTTCCAGAAGGATCAGATACCCTCTTCTGGCCTCCTTGGACACTTCATGCATGTGGTTACAGACATGCATACAGGCAAAAATACCCATACATTTAAATGTATCTTTTTTAAAAAAAAATCTTTCTACCACTGCATTTCCTACTATGCAACAATTACTGGTTTGCTTGTGAAGTTCCCTGCTAAGCTGTGAATTCTGTTCCAGCAAGAAATGTTTCTTATTCATATTTCCATTTCTGTTCTGGGATATAACTGTTGTGTACAAAGAAACTAATAAATGAAGGAGTAAAAGGGTCTGCCAGATCCCAGTTGTAGGAATAAATCTCGTCCTGTATGCACCATTTTTGCTGTCCATTTTGGTGTCTCTGTGTGACTAAGAGATTGATTTCTTAGTTCCATGGGCAGTGGAAGCTTTCTAACTACAGACTGCAGTCGCCTGCTCCTCTGGACTGAGTTCCAGTATTCCATGGCACGAGAATTCTTTCATGGCCACCTCACCTTTCCTTCTGTTCCCTTCTAGTCAGTTAACTAACAGTACCTCATTGTTAATCTTCTACAGGACCAAGGCTTCAACAGTTAATTGGCCTTTACCCTTAAAAATGGTGAGACTTCTTAGTGATTAACTGATGCTTTCTTATCGAGTGTGGTTTATAGATGCATACTGGTCTGTAACTAAACAAGTGTTGAAATCAGAGTAAAGCAGGTATTCGCAAACTGATTTTGTCTAGATCTAAAAATAGAGGTGGACAGCTTGCATTGTACATATTCCAAAGCTAAGAGTTTTCTAATGATTAATTTTACCATGTTTATAGGCCTCTAACAATTGGAAATAAAGATTGCTACTTTACCACATCTCATTTTAAAAACCCTAGTCTATGGCCACACACTTATGTATATATGCATGGTACTAATTAAACTGGAGTTATTAATAATAATACAAAGAGGACATGAAGTTGGGGGAAGAAGGAGTGGGACACTGGGGAGTTGGAAGGACATAGTGGTGGGTAACCAATATACACTATATAAATGTATACAACTTTCAAAGAAGAAAAAATGTTTTTAAGAAGCCCTAGTCTAGATCTTCCAATTGAACCCTTCCTCTAGACCAGTGATGCTCATATTGTGGGCTGACAGCTTGAGAATTGTTTACACCTAGGTTATGGGTCAGTTTAAGTTCCTAAGCACACTACTGTGTACAGTAGGTATTTTTATCAAACCTCATTTGATGGTTATGGTATTCGGCTATATATTCTGATGTGAGCGACCTATGTCTTTGCAAACGGTAGCTTACAGAGACACTGCTCTAGATAATTTCAGAACTCTAACCTCTACCCATTGCTCTGTTCTGTTTCCAACTGCTGGGTTTGCATTTTGGGATGAAGGGCACTTAGTATTATCTGAGCAATCTCAACCCTACATTAACTCCTATGCTTTCAGCTGATGTTATCATGAAAGTCTTCAAGAACACCTTAGGGTACTTGTTGAAATTCATAACAATTGACTTATGACCTTCAAATGAACTGACTTTAGCAGCAAGGCTTTGTTTGTTTGTTTGTTTTTATTCTTCTGTCTTTTAGAAACCCCTTCACAGCAATGAGAAATTCCCAGGAATGTTCTGTTACTTTCTTTGTAGTGTTAAGTAGCAAGGGTATGTGATGGTCTTTGAATATAGATTGCTGGGTTTGCAGGGGAGCATGCTACAATACTGCACTTCCAACCAACTTCCCAGAGGGTGTATTTTAGGTTGTATTTTCTCAAGGTCGTTAATAACAGATGGGTAAATAGAGCCTTGGAAACAATTTATGAAAAGTTTCTTGGGTATGATTTATTAGGATTTTATATCTGTATAAATGTAACTCTTAAAAATGTTTGTTTGATAGATGAGAACACGGACATTGCTGAGAATCTCTATCAGAAAGTTAAAATTCTTTGTTGGGTTATGACAAGCCCTCAAAATCTAGAGAAAAAGGCCAAACATGTCAAAGCTACATGGGCCCAGCGTTGTAATAAAGTATTATTTATGAGTTCAGAAGAAAATCAAGACTTCCCAACTGTGGGATTGAAAACCAAAGAAGGCAGAGAGCAGCTCTACTGGAAAACAATTAAAGCTTTTCAGTATGTGTATGACCATTATTTAGAAGATGCTGATTGGTTTATGAAAGCAGATGATGACACATATGTCATACTGGACAATCTGAGATGGCTTCTATCAAAGTATAACCCTGAACAACCCATTTACTTTGGGAGAAGGTTTAAGCCCTATGTGAAGCAGGGATACATGAGTGGAGGAGCAGGATATGTACTAAGCAAAGAAGCCTTGAGAAGATTTGTAGATGCATTTAAAACAGAGAAATGTACACATAGTTCCTCCATTGAAGACTTAGCCCTGGGAAGATGCATGGAAATTATAAACGTAGAAGCTGGAGATTCCAGAGACACCACTGGAAAAGAAACTTTCCACCCGTTTGTACCAGAACACCACTTAATTAAAGGTTATCTACCGAAAACATTTTGGTACTGGAACTACAACTATTATCCTCCTGTAGAGGTAAGTCTAGAAATTATTAGTACTTCTTTTAATATATACTCTGACAGTATAGCAAAGCAGATGAGAGTAGAGGTCCAGTCATTTAGTAGACATCTATTTATACCTTTGTATGCCAGCCACTAGCTTCTAGAAGTCAATACATCAAGTTCCAGTTTTCTTACGTTCTACCCAAAGAGCTACAGAATCAATAGGCACACTTAGAAAGATGTGACTTTAGATGATGGCAGGTGGTTCTCAACCTGTGGATTGTGACCCCTTTGGCAAGCCTCTATCTCCAAAAATATTTACATCATATTCATAACAGCAGGAAAATTACAGTTATGAAGTAGCAATGAAAATAATTTTATGGTTGGGGGTCACTACAACATGAAGAACTGGAGAACCACAGCACTTAAGTTAATCAAGGACACAATGTGACCTGAAATGGGCTGGGCAGCCATACGGAGGTGACCTGGAACCAAACTTGGGTAAGGCTAGCAAGCCGTGTAAAAATCTAAATAAGGAGCCTTATAGTTATCAGGGTGAAAATCCTATTCTTCCACTTCATAGTTGAATGATCTTGATGTACAGATTTGGCTGATCTTTGGGCCTCAGTATTTTCATTTGTAAAATGGTGTGATCTGTCTGTCATTTACCTGTAATTACCGTGTATTATATAGCCTATGACAGTTTTTAATGATAAGTATGGCTCTAGTTTGTATCTTAATGTGCATTCCTCACAGTTATGCCTGAGTTACATTGTCTTTTTTGAACTATGTCAATGTACACATCTGACTTTACCAAGTAGAAATCTTGTTGCCACACTTGTCTCAGATATTTTCATCACAACTGTCTTATAGATAGATGGTTGAGGCTAGTGCACCCTTCCAGTCTAATTCTCTAATCTCTTTCCCTAAGCTACACACTGCCAAGAATGAAATGTTAGTTATTATCACGTGAGCATTCATAGTTCCCTACCTGTTGGTACATGCATCAGTAAGTCAGCATTGTTTTGTAGATTTAAAATCAAATTATAGCACTTACATCTTACAAATTTCCACTTTTACACAATATATATTAACATTAATGTATCTCTCTTCATCTGAGTTCTTTGTGACAATTTAGTATATTAATATGCTATAATTAATTTTGCTGCTGATAGGAGAAACCCTATATGCCTATTATAAGCACCAGTAATGAGTCTAGTGTAGTGAAAAGGGAGCGTGCCTGCTTTTCGTCCCGCCCGGCTACCGCACAGCTAGCTTAGCCCTGGAAATAATAACACGGAAACTGTATTCATTTAAACACTGCCTGGCCCATTATATTTAGCCTCTTCTTGGCTAACTCTCACATCTTAATTAACCNACCCATATCTAGTAATCTGTGTATCACCACTGGGTCGTGGCTTACCGGGAAGATTCTAACCCACGTCCATCTTGGGCCAGAGTTTGATGGCATCTGCCTGCCTCTGCTTACTTTCTCCCATAATTCTGTTCTGTCTTCCCCGCCTACCTATGTTCTGACCTATCAGGCCAAGCAGTTTTCTTTATTAATTAACCAATGAAAGCAACAGATAGATAGAAGATCCTCCTACATCAGTCTAGGATTATAAAACCTTGCTTTTCAGACTCTGTTATTGATTAGTAATGCCTTGAAGCAAGTCAGTAATTCTTTATGCTCCTTTTTCTGGCCCTAACATATTAATAGTACACTTCAGAGTACCACTCCAAGCCAGTATTTCCAAATGGTGTACAACATTTTCTTTTCACTATAAGGAAACTTGATGTTTTAGCTTAAGTTCTGAACCTCTTCCCATATAAAAATATATTCAAATTCACTATTAGAATCATGTAACAGATATACCCAGATACATACAGTGTTTCATAAAGAGTATCAGATATTCCATACATGTATAGCAGCAGCAAAAGGACACAATGCTTGTCATATTATAATAGTAGAATATCCTTCCTTCTTTCTAAGAGTAGAAAGAGGGCCTGTTTAACAGTGTGCTTTATATGAACAAAATAAAGTATCTTCTACCTAAATCATAGTGGCTTTTAAATGGCAAAATGTTGTCTTTATAAAAATGTATTCTATTAGGTTGAAGATTCTAAGACAAAATGCAAGTATTGAAATTGTATAAATCTTATAAAATTTATCAGAAGGTTCTAAAACACACAGAATGGAACCAAATGTTTTAATAATTTTTCCCTTTGCAGTGTTTTAAGTTTAAAGATTACATACACATTTTTCTCTGTGATAATCACTAAGAATACAAATTTTGTTGCTGTGTTGGAGTTTTGGTTTGTTTTGCTTTCGTCTTTATTCTTTCTTGTGAGAAAGGAGGCCGGCCTTGAACTTGCGGTAGTCCTCAGATCCTGAGTGCTGTGGTTTCAGAGCTGTGCCACTGCACCTGCCTACAAAGTTGTTTAGGTAGCAACTTAAGGTGTTAGATAAGTTGGTCAGAATTATGTAGTTCAGAAGTGACAAAATGTAGTTTACTCTTTATTTCAGGTATTTCTTTTTTTTACATTAACTTTAGTCTGTCTGAAACAGCGCACAGTTGAGATGGAGAGCTCCCGATTTCTCCGAATCATAGGATCATTTCTTAGACTCTTCCAGTGCAGCTTCATCGTCTAACATAGCATCACCTATGAGAGGGTCGGGATCTTTGATTGTGGTGCTGTTGCCTTTTTTGGGATTTGGCCTATATTGGTTTGAACCTTTTACCTTTAAGAAGTTTTTAAACCATTAAATGTGCATTACTCTCCCTCTCTTTGCTTACGAAAGTGTTTTGGCAACTGTGATGTCCTTTTCTTTGCAGATAACTCATTAATTTAATGAAAATGCCCAAGAAGTTTTTAGAGTCCTTGGTTAAATTTATAGTTTTCCTCAGATTGTTGTAGCTTGTGTTTGCTTTAGATTTACTTTATTTTATGTGGGACTGTTTTGCATGTGTGTGTTCCTCGTGCCCCAGAAGGCCAGAAGATGGTGTTGAATCCCAGAAGTGAAGTTATGGGTGATAGTGAACTACTACCATGTGTGTAGGTGCTGGAAACTGAACCTGGTTCTTCTGCAAGAGCAACAAGTGCTCTTAACACTGAACCATATCTCCACCTCCATGTGGCTACATCTTAAATATTCCCCCACATATTTAGTATATTTGGAACTATCTTACTGGGCTTTTTAACTAGCATATATGAAAATGTAGACAGTTTGTCTCAGCTCCTAGGCTCTTGCTCTACTACGGTGTTATATCCTTAGCCCTTTGAGAACTTTAAAGCGGCTTTGAATCTGCCTGTTGTAACATTGTTATATCTGATGATTTTACTCCCTTGAAAGTCATGCAATCTTCAAGTAACTTGTAGTCACCCACAAGGGGCTACTTTGTTTTCTCTTAAGTAGATTTTCGTTTTCGCTTACTGTATTTCATTTATAATGCTTAAGAACAGTATTTGAGCCATTCACTAAAAACATCAGACAAATAAAGCCTTATTCTTTATACAGCTCCCCCTTTAATTTGAAGAAATCAAGAATTTTAAATGGTTAAGCATGAAAAATAAGGAAACACAGTTTTAGTCGAAAGTGTTGTGATAGTTCCAGGTTTATTTGGTTTTAAATTCTTGCGAAGGGAGAGAACTGTTGGCATCTTATACCATCCGATGGGTTAGGCACCCCTGCCTTCTCCCTCAAGCTTTGATGTTTCAGATTGTAACTGGCGTGAATGTGTAGGATGTGTGCTACTGTGCCCTTACTAACACCGTCTGCTTCTGGTGTTTCAGGGTCCTGGTTGCTGTTCTGATATTGCAGTTTCTTTTCACTATGTTGATTCGACAACTATGTATGAATTAGAATACCTCGTTTATCATCTTCGTCCATATGGCTACTTATACAGATATCAACCTGCCTTACCTGAGGATATACTAAAAGAAATTAATCAAGCAAACAAAGATGAAGATACAAAAGTAAAATTAAGCAACCCTTGAGAGAAGACCGTGAGTGGACTGAGGTCAAATGGTCTACATTGCACTGAAGGACTTCTTCCTTTCTGACAGAATCCTGAAATCCCAGTGAGGAACTGATCGGAAGTGAATATTCCATATAGATTTTTTTCCCAATGGATGACTATAATCTGAAGCATTTAAAGAGCTGTGAAGTCTGTTAAAATGTGTTTTGATACAGTAATATATAAATATAAATATATATGAAGAATTTGTGTTTTAAATGGTAACTGAAGAGCTAGGAAGGCTCTGTCCTCTGTTCCTGACAGTGTGTGTTGTTGTCACTAGAGCTGGAGGAGTTCCGTTTGTGATCACCTACTACGCCGCACCGTGAGAACACAATGCTGAACAGATCTGCCTTAAAACTAGAAAGAAATACTGTTGCTCAGTATACACTCTGCTCACGTGTATGATACAAACCAGCCTCCCAGTTGCTGACTGAAAACTTTCCTGTGATTGTATGACTTATAATTGGCAGTGTTTCCTCAAGAAGAAATAGAATAAGAATGCCCCCCTGAAGTTCACTAATAAACCACATTTTTCAATTATTCTGGGCCTTGACTACAGTATATACTTAGTCCTATATATAATCAACCTTGTACCAAGTCCCCATTGTCTCCTTTCTAAATGTCTGACTCTTGAATACCATTTTCACTATTAATGCTTATTTACTCAAAGCATTGACAGCATTCTATAAAACATGCATTTAATTATATTCTGTTCCAAAATTCACCCACTATTAATTGTGGGTAACTTAATTAAATTTAATGCTGTTTGGACAAGCTTTTCTTGTATTGGTACCACTCTTGAAAATTATTAATGGCATTGTAAATCGATTATTTCGAAGTCTTTCCAACTATATAATTATTGTTCCTTTCATTTTCATCCTGTGGAGATGGAATTTGTTGTGCCTTTCATAACTTGCTTAAAGCACTTTTAAAATTAATTTTATGTCTGATGTGCCTGTTAACACTGGCAAAAATTTTTGAATGTGGCTTTTGGCCAGAATTAATTAAAAACACTAGCAAGTAAAGAACACAGACAAACTAAACTGTCATCTATTTTATTTGTAAATAACAACTTCTGTCATGCTGAATTCTCACTTGGAGATGATTGTCGTACTGTGGTCCTGACAGAAGAGCCCCATTTGAAACTGCGTCAGAAGCAGTGTGGACTCCAGGCTGCTAGAGCGCTTCTGAGGGATAGAGAACTTCTCTTTTTGTCATTAGCAATAGTGAGTGTAGAACAGAATATTTTACAGATTTTCCACTAGATTATTTTTAATTTTGAATAATTTACATTTCTTATTATGCTAATTTTGCATGATTATTACACCACTGGCTCTGTAATCTGGCTAAATAATAAATATAAATAATTTATATTTATTGTGCCAAAGCCATAACCTCTATAGATGATATATTTGAAGGGGTGGCTATTTCGTTGGCTAGTTATGGATCACTCATTCTGTCCACATGATGAAAATCTAACCAACTTTACAAATTAATTTGGTTTGGGTTGTTCTCATGGTAGAACCATCTGCCGATACCCTAGGCTCTCCTCTGTTCTTTGAGCAGCTCTTTAGCTGTGTTCCATGTGTGTTACTCTTTACTAACATTTGCTCATAAGAAGTGAGTGCTGCAGAGTCAAGAAGCCTGGCTTTTAAGTTCCTCCTCCATTGCTGTTTGTGTAACCTTGAACAATTTACTTAATCTTTCTGTGCCTCAATTTCCTCATCTCAAAATTAGGGATAATGATACTACCTACCTCACAGGATATTAATGAGAATTATAGAAATGAATAAACATAAGGTTGTTAGAACATTATCTGGCCCAGAATGGGGCATTGTTTTAAGTATAAGCTTTTACTCTTTTACCTTGGAGTATAAATAATTCGATTTAGGTAAATGAGATGGTCACATCAGATTTGAAGGAAATCTTTACACATTTCTTAAAATAACATATAGTATCCATCTGGTGCCTGCTGTGTGCCAGGTACTGCGCTATTCTGTGCGTTTGTGTTAACTTCAACATGGGTGTTAGGCCCTGTTGTAGATGAGGAAACTAAGGCTCAGAGAATTCAGATGTTTTCACTCTCACATATATATATGATAGTAAAAAGGCTGGGATTTATGATCCAGACCTGTGTGTGGTTTATGTCAGCTCTAGGCTTAGTTTTATATATTTAAACACATGTACATATATATACATACACATGTATGTATATACATATACACATGCATACATATACATACATATATGTATGTATGTAATAACGAGATATGTATACACACAGAGAGACATATATGAATACTACATAACATCTGGTACTTTTAGCCAATAATAGTCCAAGTGGTCAAACAACATAATTGGTATAGTGATTCTTAAATTGTGATTCTCACACCCTTACCTGGAGTTTGAGATGGAGATCTCAAGTGCTGATTTTGAGCATGAGGCCCTGGAGTATACATTCATAACCAGATACCTTCTAATGAGAGTTACTAAATTAGCACTGCTGGTAGCCTGTTGTGGCTCTTCACCCTGCCCAGACCACCTAAGTCAGAAACTCCAGGATCTTGGGTAGCAGTTCCATTTAAAGAACTCCTGAAGTTAGTCTTACTAATCCTATGTTGAGAACCATTACCTGTTTACCTACATGATTTTGGTGCAAATAGTCTTTGGAACACACTCAGGATTTCTGCCCAGGACAGACATTTTTCAAAGACTAAAACATGTCTAAATCAGTGTAGTCCCGGACCATACTATATTAAAAGTAAAATGCTAGAGAGTTTAAAGGACCTATGCATCATTGGTTTCGGCAAAATTCCTAATTTTCCTCTAGTGACTCTTAACAGGACCCTCAAAGGCTGTAATTCTCCAAGTTTAGTCATTTCACACTAAGCAGAAAGGGTTCAGTAAGTACTAATATGTACATATGGATTCATTAAAACATGTAAATTAATATCATGGAAAGTGTCCACTAGTTGCTAAAAATTTGCAGTAGAAGTAGAAAATGCTACTTTATAATATGCCAAGAATTTTCCGCTAATTCATACCATCCATCAGCTTAAGTTTTGTCACTTTCAAAAATCGTTTGCCTATCCTATGATCTAATGAAGCAAATTTTTTCTCCCAAGTATATGGTAGAGCACATTAAACAAGATTTTAGGGGATAATGATTTATTTGCCATCTTTTAGATTAAGATCTCTGCCATGTGAATAATTGATTGCAGTGTGGTTTCGAGGCATAAGATTTAATAAAGTCTCATGTTCTCTATTAGTAATAAGCTTGTTTTTCTAGTGGGAATTCATAGACACAAAGCAGGTTTTTATCCCACTTGAACTCTTGGACAGTGTGAACGTATCTAAATTTCAGAGGTCAGTTTGCTACTACAAAGGATGACAAAATAAATCACGGACCAGTTCATATTGTTTTGAGTTGTGGTGATTGGATTTGCTGATTGGTTATTTTCATAGTTTCTTGAGTTTGAATTGTTTTACCCTCTTATCCTGTCAGACTGCATTGCCAGATCGAACTCTGTTGTACTTGAAAGACATCCTCACTTGGTTTGTCAGCTCCTTCCTACCTGTTTCCTTGCGCTCTCAGTTCATGAGGTCATTATTCTGTATTTGATGTTTCCTTTATGCTTAACCTCCACTTTTAGCTCCTTATAGTGCTGTCGCCTTGTCGTTGACTTGGGTGACCAGAATGCCTATCATCTGTGATGGTTTTATTCCTGCATTAAGGTTTCCCATGAGACTAAAAATACAACAGTAGTCTACTGGTTCTCAGGCTACTCACCCTAATTTACCGTGTACAACCTCAAACAATTCTACATCAGTAATTAAAGGAACTAAAGTTATTTACCCCTCCTAAAGAAAAGAAGAAATACATTGATTTCGTTTCACTTGGTTTGTATTAGGCCTGCTAGAAACATACATGGGAAATGTGGTAGACAAGCTGTGTGGTCTATTTCACACTAACCTCTGTTGATTAAAGATGACTTAGTTATAAATCAAGCTTTATTGAAATCTTAACAGTGATTGAAATGAGAACTTCATAGTCTCTTTAGAGATGCAACTTAAAAGCAGCATTAGAGTTTAAACTCCCTTACCTCCTGAGTTTTTGGTTATATTTGTTAAGTATGAGTAACTTTGCAGGGCGCTATAAAGGAGTGATCTACGTGAAGTAGATCTAAGAGTAGAGGGAAACTAACCTCACTGCTGAGCAGTGTGTTGTATTATACATTGAATGTTTGTGCTTGGGAATTTAAAAATTATTTAAAGTAATAGTGTCAATGAAGGCTTTAAAAATGTTTGGTGACTTGCTTATTTTAAATAATCACCATTAGTCAGAAAAATGTATTTTTAAATGTTTTTTAAAGTGCCTTTTGAGAATTTTTAAACAATGGATTCAAACAACTGCATAAAATAAATGACCATGTTCAAATTTGCTCCATCTGTGTGTTTTTAACTGATATAAGGGGTGATATTATTTATGGATAGTTTGGGGGATTCTTCTATCAAAGCTTTTCTGTGTGTATAAGCTTTCATAATTGTTCTAGAATATATATTATGTAAAGCAACAAAGTGTTCCACACGTGACTTAGAATAACAGACCTTTAAAATTAAAATATCTACTCACTACATTCCTGGAGAGAAGGAAAGTGGGGAGGGAGGAAGGGGAGAGCTGAGAGCCAGCAGGACAGGAGAGGACAAAGATCACTTTCCCATTTGTTAATTATTTTTTTATCTTTCATGTAAACTGGGGAATTCAGTTATTCAGTAAATATTTACACCAAGCATCAGCTAGAAATTCAGTGGCAAACAGAACACACAGGTTCCTGTTCTCCAGTTCTCATTCTCAAGCTAGGAAATAAGTCAGTAGAGGGAAATGTGGTATTAGGAGAACAACGATTTTAAAAAGCAGTTTCTGAGTGGTGTCTCAGAGCTCTAAGGAAGTAACTCCAACATGAATGACAGACACTTTGTGAGTTTCTCAGTCACCTATGAAATTCATTGTTCTTGGTATATAAAAATTGGCTCTCATCTTTGAGTATGCTTTGGACACATGTGCAAGCTCACTGAAGTGTGAGGGTAGGCCAGAATACTTGGTGTTTGTAGTCTGAATTAATCTGGTACTTGGGTCTACTAATATTCAGCTGGTCTGCAATATTTAGGATACAAATCAAGATTGACTTAGTACTCTTTCTAGGCAAGTGGTCCACATGTTTATGGGGCCCTTGAGTCTAACCAGTGTGACTCGGTTAATACAACCTGTTCCCCATATGTTCATTATTAGCATCCATACCAGCATATGTGGCAGCAGTTTTGGAAAGGTAAAGAGAGATACATGGTACCTCATACTGTGGTTGTAATGATTTACTCAGATGCCAAAATGTTCTGCTGGAGAGTGTGGAGTAAAGGGAACACTCTAGTGGGAGTGTAAACTTGTACAGCCACTTCAGAAATATGGCAGTTTCTCAGAAAATTGGCAATCAATCTACCTCAAGATCCAGCTATACCAATCTTGGGCATATACCCAAAGGATGTTCAATTATACCACAAGAACACTTGCTCAGCTATGTTCATAGCAGCATTATTCATAATGGCCAGACTCTGCAAACAACCTAGATGCCCTTCAGCCAAAGCATGGATAAGGAAAATGTGGTACATTACTTAATGGAGTATTACTTAGCTCTAAAAACAATGACCTCATGAAATTTGCAGGCAAGCGAATGGAACTAGAAAAAATCATTCTGAGGTAAACCAGACCCAGAAAGACAAACATAGTATGTACTCACTCTTAGGTGGATATAAGGAGTAAAGTATAGAATAACCAATTTACAATCCACAGCCCCAGAGAGTTTAGATAACGAGGAGGGCCCAAAGAGGGATGCATGGATTTCCCTGGGAAGGGAAAATAGAAGAGATCTCCTGGGTAAACTGGGGGCAGGAGGGGAGGATGGAGGGATGGGCATGTGAGGGAGCAGGTGGGGGGATACAGGAGGTGGATTGGGTGGATTGGAGGAGGAGAGTAACAAAAGAGACATTGATGAGGGAGCCACTTCAGGGTTAGGGAGAAATCTGGCACCGTGGAAATCCCTAGGAATCCACAAGGATGACCCCTGATAAAACTCCTGGCAATAGTGGAGAGGGTGCCTGAAGTGGCTATCTACTGTAATCAGATTGGTGATGTCTCTAATTGTCACCAGAGATACTCTATCCAGTAACTGATGGAAGCAAACGTAGATATCCGAGTACTGGGCTGGGCTCCTGGAGAAAAGGGTTGTGTGGCAGTTTTGTCACATAGTGTCCTCATAAGGCTCCTAGCAGTGAGATCAAGGCCTGTCCCTGCTGCTTAGCTGGCTTTTGGAAACCTCTTCCCCAGGCTGGATTACCTTGCCCAGCGCTTGATGCAAGGGGAGGAGCTCTGTTCTGCTTCAACTGGATGTGCCATCATCGTTGTTGTTGTTCAAGCTCGTGGAAAGCCTGCCCCTGTCTGAATGGAGAGAGAGGAGGAGTGGAAGGGAGGGGGCATAGATGGGAAGCAGGGTGAGGAGCCAGGAGGAGCAGAGAGAGGGGAAACTGCAGTCAGTATGTAAAATAAATTTTAAAAAATGTTATTTAAATGAAATAGAAATTATGATGCTAATTTTGTCATTTTAAGTATTTATATGAATACATACAGATTTGCTGTTAAATTTCCCAGAAGTAGAACCTTATAGTACTAGAAAAGATACAAAACGGAATATATCTTACTGAAAAAATTACTGAGTAATTTTTCTATTGCTGTGGCCAAGGTAACCTATAAAAAAAGTATGTAATTGGGCTTGTAGTCTAAGCGGGTTAGAGTCCAAGATGGTGGAACAAAGGCATGGTAGCAGGAACGCCTGAGTCCTCGCATCTTAACAAAGCAGAGAGCACACTGGGAATATAGACATCTTTTGAAACCTCAAAGCCCAACCCCGTGACACATCTCTGCCAACAAGACCACACCTCCTAGTCCCTCCCAAACAGTTTCACTAACTGGGGCCCAAATATTGAGACATGAGCCAATTGGGGGGGGGGTCATTCTTGTCAAACTTCTAGAGCTGGTTAAAAAGTCCATGATGGCAGAGCAAAAATATGGTGACAAGAACAGCTTGAAACTCACATCTTCATCCACAACAATGAGGCAGAGAGAACAAGCTCTAGGAATCTTAGAGGAGTCTTGAAATCTCAGAACCCACCTCCAGTAACACACCTCCTCCAACAAGGCCACACCTTCCTAATCCTTCACTAGCAATTCCACCAACTGGGAACCAAGTATTGGAACTTAGGAGCTATGGAGGCCATTCTCATTCAAACCACTGCAAGTATGGTTATGGTTGTTTTAATAATTCCATTTCTCTTTAAAATATTAAAACTCTGACTTCTTCCCCGCTAAATTTAAACAGCTTTCTCAGTGAGGTGAAAGTATGTGTTTAGAATAATTGACCAGAGATGACTTCTGGCTTACAGAGTAACTTTTAGAAACCTGTTTGTCTAGTTGAATTTCCCTGCCCTTTGCCTTTTGATTTCTGCTTCTTCAAACATCACCCTCTATTCCCATCCCCAAAGGCACCCCAGTTGTCTTCTCATTGCTGACATTATAACTTCTTCCCATTTCTTATCAGCAGGAATATTTTGAAAATTAGTTTTGAAATTATATCTTATTAGGTAGTTAAATGAGAAATGTAATTAAGCAACTTTGCTGTCACTGAAATAAGACTAAGAATACATGCTAACATGATCTAGAGGTTTTTTTCTTCCCTACAGCAATGTTTCTAAAACCCACTTAGTGAATATATGTACATATATGTAATAAGAACTTAAGTTCTTACTACCTGGTAAGATAAACTTAATTCAAAGCTACAGTTGAAACCATCTTCTTTGGCCAAACGGGCACTTGGGATGTTGACTGGCGCTGTTTAAAGGAGCTCTAAGAAACACATCAGACATGCTTGCCCACTTGTTTGAAACAATGAGGCAGAATATTCTCCGGTTTGCTGGAGGTGTCATTCACATCACAATGGAAAGTAATGATTTGTGTTGTGTAACAGATGTCTCGGGAGAATGACAGTCCTTGTCACTGCCAGCAGTCTTTGACATCCAAAACTTCAAGTCCTGTTAGTTTGAGAAGCAGCTGTTTCCCAGCTGAAAGGAAGTGTGGCTAGCTCCTTCAGACAGGGTGGAAGGGTATCAAGAAGCCCACGGTTGTCTCCTAGTTCTTCCAGAGGGCCTTGTAC
Organism: Bramus lutescens; assembly: GCA_001685075.1. Lineage (NCBI taxonomy): Eukaryota > Metazoa > Chordata > Mammalia > Rodentia > Cricetidae > Bramus > Bramus lutescens. Next base: position 84,703 of record LOEQ01003737.1, read on the forward strand.
CTGATTTAGTCTAAGGCAGACTGAGGAGTATAGACAGGAGGCATTGGGAAGGAATGTGTGCAATGACTCAAAAAAAGCAGATTTTAAATCCAGTTCACCTTACAGTCAGTGGTTTCAAGGACCTATGTATTGATTTCATTGGTTCAGATACATTTCTTTTAATTGGCACATTGTCATCTTTCTGAAATGCCTGGACCTCTGACATCATGGAGAACATTAAGTTTAATCTTAAAGATTTGTGGAAATTGGCAAATAATAACTAGAAAAAAAGAATATTTGTTTCCCAAAGTGAAACATCTCTTGGTATAAAGAAAAAAACTACGCATGCACTGTAATCTACCTCAGTTGGGAGAGAAACACCTTTGTAGACAAGTACAGTATCCATCTTTAGTGTTAAAATAATCCTCTCTCACACACAACTTCATTGCTGTTTTATCTCATATTTTTATAGTAGAGATTGAGCCTCGGAACTGCTACCTATAGTTCTTCCATTGACCTCTATCCCCAAACCATCTCTTTGAAATTTGATATGGGGTCTCCCTAAGTTGACCAGGATGTGTGTGTGTGTGTGTGTGTGTGTGTGTGTGTAATGTATGTATATTATGAATATTATATGGATATTCATATATAATCTGTATTTTTAAATATTCACACTGTAGTCTAGGCAGAGTTTAAATTTGTGGTCATCCTGCCTCTGTCTCCTAATAGCTGGAATTACAAGCTTGTGGCACCAGGCCCAGCTCCATTGCCAACTCTTGAATCACAGTGTACTTGAAGATGTTGTGATCCTCCACAGCCTGATCCTACCATGTCATTCCCTTACTGTTTATTGATATTTATATTGTTTACTGGTATAGGAGGTCCTTCTGTCTCTGTGTTGCTTTTATTAGTTAATGAATAAAGAAACTGCCTTGGCCTGTTGATAGGGCAGAACTTAGGTAGGTGAAAAAAACTAAACAATGCTGGGAAGAGGAAGAGTGGAGTCAGAGGGAGACACCATGGAGCCACCACTGGAGATAGACGTGGTGAAACTTTGCTGGTAGGCCACGGCCTCATGGTGATGCACAGATTAATGGAGATGGGTTAAATTAAAATGTAAGAGCCAGTAAGAAGCTAGAGCTAATGGGCCAGGCAGTGATTTAATTAATACAGTTTCTGTGNTGCTTTTATTAGTTAATGAATAAAGAAACTGCCTTGGCCTGTTGATAGGGCAGAACTTAGGTAGGTGAAAAAAACTAAACAATGCTGGGAAGAGGAAGAGTGGAGTCAGAGGGAGACACCATGGAGCCACCACTGGAGATAGACGTGGTGAAACTTTGCTGGTAGGCCACGGCCTCATGGTGATGCACAGATTAATGGAGATGGGTTAAATTAAAATGTAAGAGCCAGTAAGAAGCTAGAGCTAATGGGCCAGGCAGTGATTTAATTAATACAGTTTCTGTGTAATTATTTCGGGTCTAAGCCAGCCTGGTGGCCAGGATGAACACCCTCCTCCTTACAACAGTTTACTGATACCCAAATATTTAACTCTGCACACAAGTTCAGCTCCTAATCAAACATTTTAACCAATATTTGAGTGTGTACTTCAAGTAAAGCATCAAACTGTATAACAGTCAAATGATTTCTTTTGTTGTTGGTCTCAAAGAACTCATTTTCTATGAGGTATAAAATAAAAAAAGTAAAGGTAGTTAAACATATTAGGATTATGCATCCAGGCAGTGAGTATTGCTAGCTACTTTACACTGTATTATTCTACTGGATGATACTTTTAAATCATAATCGTAGTAGCAGATATAAACTGTAGATGAAGTAACTTATCCAAGTCTGTATAGATGAGAAGTAGCATGTCAGTGAAATAGGTCATTAATCACTAATATATACTGTAAGGTTTAATAAAGGAACAGCAGAAAAAGAACTAATGGTCAATTGAGTGTTTTCTTTTATTTTTTCCTGAGTTCTATTCAATGAGTGTCCACATATATTATCTGGATTTTCTCTAATGAACCTGATCTCTTCCATAAAGTCATCCTAGACCAAAACAGAAGTAATCTCTTCCTTCTCAGCCATATTCTATAGTGCTGCTCTTCAAATAGTCCAGTGGTGGATGGAAATAATTTTATCCATTTTTATTTCATTGTACTTTATGCATGTGCATATCTATGGTTACATGGGTTTTGATACAATATTGGTACATTAGTATTTAGAAAATCAAGATACATGATCAAAAACACTTTACTAATAAAATATCCCATCAAAATTTCACTCTTGCCAAAACTAGAGTCATCTCCTGGTACAGCGTATGTCCTGGTGGGCTAGAGTTCTCAGAGAGGATCTTCTGGTCTTGATGTAACTGACAGGAGCAGCCAATGCCTGTGTTAGTGCTCAGTGCAGAAATGTGCCTTACTTCACACATTAGAGGATTGGTACCTACTTAAATTCACTCTCAGTTCTGTCAAGCTTAGTGATATTGTCAATATTGTCCCTCACAAATGATCTTACTGAATAGTTTGTAAGTTCTTCTGGGGTGAACAGAAACCCACATGCTAAATAACCTAAGAAAGAGCAGGAAGGTGATTAGTCATAGAATCGTTGGGTTCGTCATCCATTGATAGTGGAGCATCTTGAAAATTCGCCAGGAGACGGGAACTTTTCTCTATTGGATGCCTCAGTTGAGAATAATACTTCAGAATCTCAGGGACCAGAAAGCACTTGAGAAGGGAGAACAGAAAGAACAGATGTGGCACAGGAGAAGACAGAGCCAGTATAAGAAAGACACCTTGAGCAGCATCCGCAAAGCACCCCTGCCCAGATCCAGCCGTAAGTGTGAAGACTCAGTGTGGCACTCAGCTGTTCATACCATAGCCGCACACTGCCAAGAAAGCTTAGGCTTATGAAGCACCCAGAATCTACATGCCCTGAAAGGGGCTTCTACTTCTCTACATAAAACCTATCAGCCAGGGCTGGAGAGATGGCTCAGAGGTTAAGAGCATTGCCTGCTCTTCCAAA
>LOEQ01003737.1:87793-101048 GCA_001685075.1 Bramus lutescens
ACACAGACAGAATATTGTATACATAATAAATAAATAAATATTAAAAAAAAAACATCAGCCCATACCAGCTGTCAAGACCAAGAAGCAATGTCTGTCAAAGAAATCCTTTCTTTTAAAATGTTTAAAATGCTTCCCTCTCTTTTGTTTTCTCAAAACACAGAAAAGTACAAATCAGGAAATTCACCACCACCCAAAAGTAAGCTGTTACCCTTTACATATCCCCTGACAACTTTTTTTTTTGGGGGGGAGGCAGTAAGTCCATTTAGTAAGAAATGAGATCAACTACTTATCAAAAATTAAACATCAAGGCTCAAGGATTAAAATTTAAGAAACAGAACTCTAAATTCTACTATCTAAAAATAGTTTCAGAGTCTACTTTGCATATATAACAATAGACCAGCGGTCTAAAAGTGTAGTTAACACTATTTTAATATTATGCATATATTTAAAATAGAGTTCTTGAGAATCTGCAGACTGACCTAGAGTGAGGGTGGCCTGGGATCTAAGTAACAACAAAGTCATCACTTCTGTGGCAGGAAGGGGTAGAAGAAGAAATAGCAGACTGACTTTAGGGTTCTCTGTAACAATGCCCAGTGCTAAAACAAAACCTACCCCATTCTCATGTGCCTGGGCAAAGTCAAACTGAATCCCAAATTTAAAGGCAAGGGAGAAAAGGCAGGGAACGTGGCTATGAAAACTGGTGGCACCTCTTAAAACCAGAGAAGTAGACAAAGACTAGAAGGGTACGTCCTGGTTATCCCATTATTTCAGTGCAAAATTAAGATAACAGAACGTGGTTATACACCATGCTTTCTAAAAATCAAAACCAAAACTTACAAGTGAGGTCTTAATTCCACTGAGCTTTCAAAAGTTAGAAATTTTGTGAAATGCATACCTCAAGAAATAGGAACGGAATATGCCAAATATGGTCATAAAATTACCAAAATAACTAAAAATATAGCCTGCTAACTATTAAAATGCAAATGCAAAGATAACACAGGTCATGAAGCAAAAGAGAGAATTTAGGATGAAAAGTGTGGCCCAATGGACACACTAAGACATGTACAAAGGTGTACGTGCACCCTTCTGCGTGCATAGGATGGCATTAGGACTAGAATGCTGTGTTTTGAATTTTTTCAAAAACCTAGCATAAGTCTTTTATAGTAGAGATTGTCTAAGGGAGGAAAGGAGCTCCTGTCCCTCAGTCATTGGCGCTGTAGCTGCCAGTGGTGAAGAACAGCCACAAGACACCCTCGAGCAGCGTCTTAGGTACCCAGGAAGAGGAGGGCTCTCAGCGCTGACGGCTGACAGAGGTTCCTTGTGTGTCTTGCCATGAGGATAGAAAGACGACAGCGGGCAGGGGAGGGAAGGGTCACCAAGAAGCCAGCGATGGTCAGATCATCCAGGGACCAAGAGCCTTCTCATGGCAGCCTTCCTTCCTTCAGCCCCGAGGACAGAAATGCTCGGTAGCTGCTGTTAATTCTCTAAGCCTTGGAGCCCTGGATTATTCTCATGTCTTGAATCACGTCTGTTCTGGCTTAGTTCTTCCTTTGTCTTTCACTGAGATAGAAGACAATGAATGAACCCTTCTTCGTATTAATAACAAAAACAATCAAAATCCCTGCTATTATCTATAGATTAAAGATGTACAAACTACTTATTTTGAAAATCTAGAAACAGTCCCGGAGACATTAAGCTTATCAAGATGGCAGTTCATGCCACATATGGCAACAGCGTATTCAGGTCAGTGGTCTTTAGTGAATGGCATTTTCATTTTTCCTGAACAACCTGACCTGTACATATAACTAAGAGATAAAATCCAAATATATTTAGTCTGTATTTTCCTTCCATTTGTAAACACATTGCAGGTACCAGAATAGTTTCCAAACACTGTTTTGACTGAGTCTTTAAATTTTTTTCTCTGTAATCATCAAACTGTATAGTGCAGGAATTAATTGATCCATTTGGTTAGTAAAAAAATTGAAGCTGAAGGAGTCTGAGCTTTAACTCTGTTGTGGTTCAATAGTGTTCTTATTTGGAAATACTTTCACTGAGATAATTAGCTAAGAATCTTAAGATGAGCTAATTCTGATGTCCTTCAAGAGATAGGAGAAGGTCATCTGGGCAGAGAGTCAAGACTGAAAATGAGATCCCCAAGCCAAGGAATGCGAGGAGCCACTAGATGCCGGAAGAGACAGGAATTCTATCTAGAGCTTTTGGAGAGAATGTGGCCATGCCAACACATTAATTTCATGTCTTCAAATTCCAGGAATGTGAGCAAATAAGTTTCTGTCATTTTAAGTCTCTAGAGTTTGCAGTAATGTTTTTACAGCAGCCCAAAATAAACAGTGCTTATCGCAAAAGGACTGGAAAGCGGTCCTTGAGGGTTCCGTGTGAGGCGTCTGACTCCCAAGCCCTTGGGAGTTACAAAGAACAAGCTGTGTGGTGATTGCCCCTTCCTGGCTGCCTCTGTTTAGCCTAGAAACCCGACTTGCCGATTCTCAGACACGTGTCCTTTCAGAAGTTCTGTTCAATCACCATTTGGCACACTGCACTGGGTGTACTGTGAAATTCCCTTGCTAGGACTCATAGAAAAATAACTATGTGACTAGTTTTTAAATTACATAGGGGGTTTGTTGTGCCCACTCTGCACAGGGTTTTTGTGTCTTATTTCCCATTTTGTGTGATAAATAATATGAATTATATTTTTTGAGCATAGAAATAGATGATGAGAGACCTTGTCTCTCTAAGAAAAGTTTTGAGGCTGGTATATAGTCCCTACTTTATTCTCTGCCACAATTATGGAACCACCTAGTACAAACACTTTTCTTATAGATGCAATGACCCCTCAAACAGGTTTTCTACTCCAGAAAATGTGGATTGAACTTCCACATACCACACCACCAGACAAAAATCCTTGCAATTATGTTAAGAAAATATAGACCAGAAGAGGGAAAGAAAGTAAGACCCTGTATCTGATGTCACCACACACTCTAGCCATTGGGCTTGGAGGAAACCTCCTTCCCAAGGATTAACTCACATAGCAACAGAGGTGCTATTCAAGCTGCCTAAACAACAACAACAAAAAAATCAATCAATAGTCCTACCCAGCATTTAAGTCCATGATCCACAACCATGACCAATCATGCAAGATATCCCCCAGTGGTGCTTATTTATTGAGGGTAATGAACATTTGTCTAATGGGATTTAGAGCCACTCAACTGAGGAAATTTGTGTCTGGCACTGTAAACCTAGATAACTACCCAAGGCTGTAGAACTCATGGACCCTAGAGGAGAAACTACTAGTATTTTTCTAAATTAATGTAACTTCTGACTATATTATAAACACGCCCACAGGTAAGTGCAGTCTGCACCCCTCATCAGAGAGGCTTCTTTTTGTAGCAGTTGAAACTGCTACAGAGAGTCACAGCTAGTCAGAATGCAAAGAACAAGTGGGCATAAGCTACCCATCCTCAGCTAGTACATCTACAATACATCCCCTGCACCTAAGGCTCAGGGAAGATGGCAAAGGGCGGTGGGGTGGGCAGAGAGATCATAAGAACCTGAAGACCAGGAAGCCTGCTGCAGCATAGTGTCTTCTAGACCCAACAGAGAAGTCGCACCCATGAATCTCAACAAAATGGCTGCCTAAATAAGACCTGAGCACTGATAATCTCAGTCAATGTACCAACAGGGATGGCAGAAGTTTCACAAGGCCCCACTCCCAGACTGGCATGAACCATTGGCATGACCATCTCTGCTTGACAAAGTTCATGCATTTTGACATTGCGGACCACACTTCTCCAGCACCCTGTTCCTTTCATTTTTATTGATTCTCACTATTAACACCTTTCCCTTTGAGACTTTTTTTGCAGGCTTTGGTAAAGGATAAAAATGTGTACAATGGTAACCTCTAAACAAAATAATTCTTTGGGAAAAAATATCCATACCACCTTGGAACCAGGAATTCCATTGTGCCCTCCTAATTACGCCAAGAACAGGAATGTTGGAGATTTACTAGGCACACCTGATCCCAAGGATGAAATGCCTACAGTTCAGATCCGGAGCCTGAGGCCATTAAAGGCAAGAGTTTAGTTAACAAATACAGAGAAATCAGAATGGTCCAGGATAATGGGAAAAGAGTAAGACATCAGGACCTCCCCTTTTGGGAGCATTATGAGTGGAACAGGCCCATAAGTAGACTCCCCAGAAGTGCTTTTCCCAGGGTCAGTCATTTGGATAATGGTCAGTCATTCTTTTATCTCCAGTAAGCGGAACTTGTGGCCCTTCATTAACATATAACTGGTGGCTACTGTCAAGGTCAATGCTATTCATCAATTTCTGATCTCAAACTACACCCAGCTCACATGCCCCTTGTCTCCCATTTAACCGTCTGTGCAACTATACAGTATAAAAGGTATAATCTTTTCTCAATTAAATGATTCTGGCTGTCAACATGATTCTCACTCAGATCCTGTGTCTCCTCCTTCTCCCAAACCCTTCACCCTAGCTTACTCTACACATCCTCTTTGGACCTGAACCATCCTTCTGAAGCAGGTCTCTGCCTGCAGATGAACTATGGGCTGTCAGGGAATGCTAAAAGCGGGAGAGTCAGTTCTCTCTAGGGATGAGCCCCCTGATAAGTTTCCCAATTTCAAGTGGTCAGCCCTAAACATGTGTACATTGGAGCAACACAAAATGGACTCAGTAGGTTGTACACATCTGTTGATGTGGGATTCCCCTCTGTATGCTGTGAATACCATTGTGGTATGGGACAATTCTGTATTCTGTCAATTATGTTTTAAATAAACGCTGATTGGRCAYTAGRCAGGCAGGAAGTATAGGCAGGACAACCAGACAGGAAGTAGAGGTGGGGCAATGAGAACAGGAGTATTTTGGGAAGAAGGAAGATCTTTCTTCAGTCTTGTGCAGACACCAAAGAAGCAGGATGTGACCTACCCTGCTGAAAAAGGTACTGAGCCATATGGCTAACATAGATAAAAAATAATGGGTTAATATAAGTTATAAGAGCTAACAAGAAGCCTGAGCTAATGAGCCAATCAGTTTTATAACCTATGGAGACCTCTGTGTGATTTTCTCTGGGACTAAATGGCTAGGGGACCAGGCGGGACAAAAGCCCCAACAAGCAGGCCCTCATGTTACACTATTTCTTAATAAAGAAATTGCCTTGAGCCCATGAAAGGGTAGAATAGAGCTAGGATGGGAAAACTAAGCTGGGAGAAAGGAGGTGGAGTCAGAGAGAAGCCATATAGCCCTGCCAGAGACAGATGCTGGAACTTTACCCGGTAAGCCACAGCCACATGGCAATTCACAGATTAATAGAAATGGGTCAAATTAATATGAGAGAGTTAGCCAATAAGAAGCTAGAGCTAATGGGCCAAGCAGTCATTTAGTTATTACAGTTTCTGTGTGGTTATTTCAGGGCTGAGCAGCCGGTAACAAACAAGCGGGAGTCTGTGCAGCCAGGAATAAGGAACAAATGAACAAGCGGCCTCCTGCAACAATATGTGAAAATAATTGTTAGAGGAAAAAGAGGTCGTGAACCTTGGGGGGTTGTGAACCTTGGGCAGTGGAAGAGGAAGGGAGACAGGCAGATCACATAAATTCAGTGAATTTATGCATGAAATTCTCAAAAACATCATTCTCATGTTTTTCTCCATTATTCATAGGCATTTGATTTTGCGTATTTATATGTTCCCCTTTCCTCTAAATTTATTTACTTACATGGAGTAAAATAGGAAAAGATTTTTAAAAATGGCTACTCAAAAGACTTTACTACTCAGTTTTTCAGTATTTGAAAATACTAGTATCGTACATGATATTTATCTTTTAAGCACATGTGAGCACTGTATTCTGCTGTTTCCCTGCCATCTCATCTGTAATACCACATTGTTTTCAGACTCATAACAATTCTCAAAAAATTTTTATAAGATAATATACACTGTGCCACAGACATAACATTCCCCTGAACTTTCTCCAGTATCATCATCAAAAGAAGCTACCCTTCAGGTGTTGACCTGAGAGGGTTTCAGTGCCATATGGACCCATACAGAGGATGCCATCTCACCTAGCTCTCAGGCTGTCCTCCCAGGGACAGCTACACAGATGGCATGCCATCTTCTGCGAGTGCCTCCATCCTATACCTTGCTTGGCTCTAGAGGAAAACCATCTTTGTCTCATGTTGTGTGATATTTTGTTTGTGTTCTGACAAATAAAGTTTGACTGGAGATCAGAGGGTAGAGCTAGCCACTAGTTACCCACAGAGGCCAGAAAGTGGTGGTATACAGCTTTAATCTCTGCATTTGGGAGGAGGAAGCAGGAAGATCAGGAGTTCAAGGCCACCCTCGGCTATATGAAACTGAACCAGTCTAAAAGAGAAACAAAGCCAGGTAGAGGTAGCTCACACCTTTGATCCCAGAGGTTGGGATCTCAGGCATTTGATCCCAGTACATGGGAGGCTCACACCTTTAATCCCAGCGCTAGGGAGGTGGAGACAGAAATATAAGGTGGATAGAGATAGGATCTTGCCCCCAATCAGTCTGAGGATTCATAGCAACATGATCTCCCCCTTTTAGTCAGAGGATTGGCAGAGTCAGGACCTGCCCCCATCCCTCCTCCCATTCTGTGTGAGGATTCGCAGGGACAGGATCTCACCTATTTGGTCAGAGATTTTATAGAGGTAAGAATTCTCTGATGGCTGGCTGTTCTGCTTCTCTGTTCTTTCAGCTTTTGCCCTCCTATCTGACTCTGGGTTTTTATTGTTAAAGCTAAATAGATTTATGTTTCAGTTCCTTTCTACCTCAGGATAGTTACATGTTCCCAACAATTCCAGTAAGTGAAAAGAAAAGTCCAGAAACTCCCCTATGAGAGTCATCAAGCATCCTGCACCAGGCGGGCTGTTGGTGCTATTTCTAGGGCACCAGAAGTGGCTTAACTGTCTCACTACAGAAACAGCTGAGGCACCACATCTTCAGATCTTGGGTTAATTGACTGCTGAGAGCATGGAAAGATGTCCTCTTATTCCAGCCTCAAGATAGCTAGCTACACCCTCCTTCCTGCTGAAAATCTGAGCTCACCCCGGGACAGTGAAAACATTTGCTATTTCAGAAAACTGTGGTCTGCAGTTTGGATTTATGTTCCCTATGAGAAAAAGTCTCCCAAAGAACCAATAGTATTAAAGTGTGAGACAACAGCCAAACATAGATGAGGCCATGTCAAACTCTGTCCTGTTTCCTCTTTGCTTTCACTGAACTGAGAGTTTCAAACATCTTGGGATCAAACCTCTACTATGTCACCCTCTTATATCAGTCAGCCTTGATCTCACTTACATTCTGTGTGTGTGTGTGTGTGTGTGTGTGTGTGTGTGTTTAATATTAAACTTCTAGGAGATGGATAGCTTTTGGGAGATAGTTCAGTCAGTCAGTAAAGGTATTATTTTGCTGACCTTCCCTGACACCTGGGTACCCTGTCCCTTTAAGAGACAAGCTCCATCCACTCCCACCCCGCCTTCTGCCAAAGCAGGTGGATCCCTGCCTCCTCTCCAGCCTGCTCCCTCTGGTCCTGTCCCTCTTCTGAAGAGGTAACTACTACTTCCCTTCCTTCTTCCTCCCCTCCCCTTTCTCCCCTTCTCTCCTTTCCCCTCTTCCCCCTTCCCTTTCCCCTCCATACCCACTAAATAAACTCTATACCCAAACTCTCTCTCTCTCTGCAAGGCCTATCTGTCTTTTTCACCTGCCAAGAGGACCCATTGAGGCCTGAGGGCCTAGTGTGACCCACAGCTGCCCGTTGTGGGAAGGGTCCCCCACCACCATGTGTTTATAAAGAATAGCAAAAGGTTTGTCTTACAAGTATAAGGATTTGATTCTGACTCCTAGAACTTACTGAAAACACTGGGTGTGGTTGGGATGTTTGTAATTTCAGTGCTGAGGAGGAAGCTAATCAGCCTACCTCTCATTTGTGTGCTGCCGGCCAATGAGAGACAGACAGACAGACAGACAGACAGACAGACAGACAGACAGACAGACAGACAGACAAGAGGTGGAGAATGTTCTTGAGGATGATACCTGAGGTGGTTCTCTGGCCTCTATATGCACATGATCCCATGTGTGTGTGTGTGTGTGTGTGTCTGGGCACACACACACACACACACACACACACACACACACCCCAATTAAGAAGTGGAAGGGGAAAATTAGTTGCAAAGAGAAATGAAATTACCTTTTGAAAGTGAGTGTAAGCAGACACGTGGCAGCAGTTTCCTTGGTAAGTGGTGGTTTCTGCATGGAAATCACCATTTTACCAGACTAGTCCATGTGTTTTATGCTTAGACCCAGACAGCTTGCTTGGACAAATCCTCCCACAAACCTGCCCCATAGAAAGATGGCATCCAGATGCTGAGTGACTCGGGAGAATGATGCAGAATGAAGCCGAGAAATTTAACCTGAGCATGAGGTTTCACAACGTCCTAGTGTTTGGAAGTGTGTGAAGCCATGGAGTGGGACAACATGAGAACGGCTTGTATTCTCAAATTCCAGGGTGCAATCACAAAGGACACCACACATAGCCAATCGGCTCACAATAATGCAAATTAGTGCTTTATTACGCAAATTCTGCTCTGTGGTAAGCAGTAGAAATTGGTTTACTTAGATTCTCATTCATTCCATAGTCTATGAATCCCAGGCTCTCAGAGAGTTTTCTAAATATCTTCTCTAATTCCTCCAGGTCCCTGATTGGAACTGTTTGAAAATCATACGTCAGTTTACCCTCTTCTTTCTTTGCATTTAAAATTCTTGATGCCAGATTACTCAGCTCCCCTGTTTCTGCTGAAATGAAAGGAGGTAAAGGCAAGGACAGAGGAACTTGCAGAAACCGTTAGCAGGGACTTCACCCAGCGGCACTGTTGGCAGCACTTGGGAGGTCATCGTTTTTTAATGAAGTTTTTTAAAAAATAGGAACTTCCTCTGAAGTGATGCGGCTTTTCCCAGCCTCTGTAGTATGTGGCAGGATGCTAATCGTTTTCTTTTTAAAGCACTAAAGATTAACTCCACCCCTGGTCTGACATGTTGATGTCACAGGGCATTATTGCTACTTTCTCTTTAGACTTTCAGCAGGAATTTGACCCAAGATTCACCCAAAGTATCCAAATACCACAGGTCAGAAAATATTTGTTTTATCTTGCCACCTTTAATATAGGTCTAAATCACACACAGGAGGTTGGGGTACAGAATATATATACATCAAATCCCCTAATACCTTAAAAGCCAAGCTAGGTCAACACTGTCTTTTGTGGAAAGCACACAAGGGCCACTGTGATGAATTCCAGTCACTTCAAGAGCTGACCCTGTCTTTAGTTAACTCTCTTTTCCCCAACAGAATATTTTTATTAATTATTTGGAATTTTATACAATGTACCATAATTGTACTCACTTCCCATTCCTCCAAAATCCACCCTCCCACCCTTGTGCCCCACCCTCTCCCCTCATAAAGAAAAATATACCATCTAAATTGTGTTGCCCATATACTCATTGGAGCATGGTCAAACTCACAGTGGCCAGACCCTTGAAGAAAACCGAGTCTTCACCTCCTTCCCACCCCTCCCCAAGGCCACTGACAGAAGCCATCAACTGTGAAGAGCTAACCTTCAGCATCTTCATCAGAATTTTAATGACTCTTTTCAATAGCTTCCTGTCTGGGCTGTTTCTTTTTTGGGGGGTGAGGTCACAGAAGCCTTCATTGTCTCATTTTCAGCCTTGAGTCTACAGTCATTAACATCACTGCAAAGGAAGCTTCCTTGTCAGTAGAAGCCAGTAGCAGCCCAGGCTGTGATTTCCACATGGTTTCGGTGGCAGCTCTGATCAAGCCATTCTGTCTCTAGTTCCCCTTCTCTGCTGCATGCGCCTTTCCATCCCACCATATATTCTTCCCAATTCCATGAAACCAACTTTAAAAGCATCTTCCTACAAGACTTGCCTTTCTTGGGTTGTTCCAGAGCCATTGTGCGCTCTGCACACTCCTCTTCCACTGCCTGTTGCCTGGAAACAGGCTGTAGATTGTTGTTAACTCTTAGAGACTTTGGATATTTCAGAGCTACCTTTTAGCAATGTGACCCCAGTGAAACAGGGTGGATACCATTCTAAGACCTCACTCTCACTTAGGTCAACAGCGTGGGTGAAGGACGGAGTTCTGTCACCAGGAGGCACCACATCAATGCCCCCCATTTTCTCCTGCTTTCTGCCACACGTGACTAGGCCAGCAACTTGACTCACCATTCTCTTCTCTCATTTATTTTCTGATTATTACCCTGTTTTAGCCTTGATTCTAGCCTTGAATCAAGGTAGGCAAAGGTAGCATCTTTGAACTATATGTGATGCCCAGTTTCCTTGCCCGTAGAGAACATTTGACCACGTGTGCATTTGAGCTGGCTCTGGACACAGTTGAAACTGGAGAAAGTGTGTACCAATAGAGAAGTGGAAAAGACCATCAGTGGAATCTTTTGTGGAATTATTCTGATTATACTGGTGTTCATTATTATTCCCTTGGAGAATAAACAGTATCAGGCAGTAACAAGAGGAGGGTCTCCCAGGAAGAACTAGATAGACTGACTAGAGAGGTGACGATACAGAGAACAGGCAGGAGAAACCCCTTGGGGCAAGAAGGGATTCGAACGCTGCTCAATTCACAAACGTAGGGTTGCTTCTTTAATTCCTACTTGTCAACCCTTTGCTCAGCTTCCCTCTCTTCTTCAGCTGTAGTTCTTATGTTCATATAAATGACTGTCCCCTTCCTTTGGAATTTTGTTCCTCCTGGTGTTGAATAGAGAAAGAGAGAAGGTTCCAGTTCCAGGAGCTTCTTGCCCAGAGATGATTCCTCCAAGTCAAGGAGACAATTCAAATATACCATGCCAGCCTGAGCAGTTAGAGCCAGGTTTAGAAGTAAAGAGCAATTCAAAGATGGAAAACCCTCATTTCCCTAGGGAAGGCCATGCAGTCACTTGTCACGGAGGTTTCCTGGTAATGTCTGTCTATGGTTAAACCCATTTTGAGTTATATTGTTTTGTTTTTCAAATTTTGAAGCATAGCCGGGCGGTGGTGGCACACGTCTTTAATCCCAGTGCTTGAGAGGCAGAGGCAGGCGGATCTCTGTGAATTTGAGGCCAGCCTGGGCTACAAGAGCTAGTTCTAGGATAGGCTCCAAAGCTACAGAGAAACCCTGTCTCAAATAATAATAATAATAATGATAATGATAATGATAATGATGATAATAATAATAATAATAATTTTGAAGCATAGAAATACCATTTGGGTACCTTAAAAATATGTTCTGGTCTCTGCCAATGTTCTCTATGTTAATTTTTATTTCCTTAAAAATGTTAAGCACAATCATAGAATACATGTAAATGACGGCCTTATCTGGATCTTTTATTGCTGCAATCTGTGGTCTTTTGCATTTTTCTCTTATTGTGGGTTGAGTGCTACCTTTGGCAGCAACATTGTACTTCTCAGAAGCCCTTTGACTGGGAAAAATGAACCAGTGACCTACCTTAGAGAAGCCATAATATGTAATTCCCAACGACCTGTGGCCATGGTGTGATATGATTGACAGCCCAAGATTTGCACTGACCTCTGTTTACCAATTCTGTAGTGAAATCACAGGGAACTCAGCACAGAATTGCCCTTGGAGTAGCAGATGAAGTGAAGCAAGGCCCTACCTTCACCTATGCAAAGTGGAGAACACTCACTTACCTTGGTCAGTATTCAACCCAGGAAAGTCTCTCTCACATTTTAGACAAGCAGGGATGAGCTGAACTCTATGGTCTAAGAGGGAGGCGAAGCCTACACGTAAAACCTCAGCTGTTATACTTCAGTGGACTCCAGAATTAAATTGAGAGTGCAAGGGCTGCGGAAGGATAATGCCCTTCATTCCTCGCCATAGCTGTGTCCTGCAGAGAGCTATAGCTGCATACTTAACTGACCTCAATTCACTAAAAGCCACAGAGGAGAGAAACTGCAGCTTCTTCCTTGATAATAAGGACAAAGAGTTGAACCCAGTATACTCCCAGATAGACCGCAGTCAGCAAAGCCTGCCTTGACATCTGGACTAGACAGCCGGACTCAGCTTGAGTCTTAAGGCTGTGTAGCAGAGAACACCTTGCAACAGCTGATGTACCAGGACAACTTCATGTAAATAAATCAGCAGAGCATGGCATACTACACGTGGAACACAAGCATAAATGGTGTTAATGTATCCATTTCAATTTGTATATTAAAGCCACATGCCTGATGTGCTTTCAGCTTTGATGTCAAAGTGGGCTGTAACATTCCTGTTCACTATCCAACACCCTGGTCTTAAGTTTAGAGCTCGGAAATGAATTTAAAACAAAAATAAAATTATTAGTTGGAATTTTATGAGCATTGCATTACATGACATTCAGGAACCAATGCTCATGAATAAGAACACAGAGTACCAGCATGTCCTGGGACTAACATCGAGACTATCTTTTCAGGTTATAGGGCCTTCCACCCTCACTGACCATACAGAGTGTGTTGATGCATTTTGGAGAAAGACTCCCTTGAATTATTGTTTCAAAGATGGTGGAACATTGTTACTAATTTAAGTTTTGAAATGGCTCTCTCCGTTATTCAATAAATGCCATAGCTGGTATCCCTTCATACGATTGACAGCACACCCTCCTCTCACCTGTACCCCAAACACGGTATGTCTGACGCATCACTGGAGAAAATGGGTCTGATGTCTGTATGACCTCTGGTAAGTTTTTAACTTTCAATCACTTCTTTTTAGTTATCTCCTGGGAATGAAATTGTTCGTGATGGGGATTTCCCAATCTTCCCTCTCCAAATATCTCTCCTGCATCTTAAACTGCTGGGTCATTTCCCCCCTTCACTCTCAAATTTACTCAAAAGCACACGTGTCTTTAAAACAAAGGTACAATGACTGTAAAGGTATCTTTCACCCAATCTATCCTCAAGGTTGGTGAGACTGTCAGGATCTGTTGCCAGCCAGATAGTGCCACGGACCGACTCTCTTGGAGCTCACAGACCGAGGGAGAACAAGGGGGAAGGCTTGAGGAGAATCTAGAATTCGGTGAGTGACAGACAGACAAACACTCTGGTTGAGCTTTGAATCTGCTGCGTTTTAATTAAGGCAGGGTAAAGTATTTATGCTTTCACAGAAACATCAATCACAGAAGTTGACACTTCCTTCAAAGCTAGATAGA
>LOEQ01003737.1:147778-178553 GCA_001685075.1 Bramus lutescens
AGTGACACACTTCCTCTAACAAGGCCACACCTACTCCAACAAGGCCACACCTCCAAATCTTTTTTAAATAGTGCCACTTCCTAATGACTAAGTATTCAAATATATGAGTTGATGGGCACCACCATTCTTTTTCAAACCAGCACATTTTTTGATTTTTTCCTTTTCTTTCTTAAAAAAAAGATATTGAGCTGATGGATGGTCTTGAACTCACTATATTATTCAGGCTGGCTTTGAATTCTTACTAGTCCTGCTTCAGCTTCCCCAGTACAGGATTACTGACATGTGTCACTATACCTGGTTTTGTTTTCTAATTTGTTTTTTTTTTTTCAGACAGGGTTCCACTGAGTAGCCCTGGCTGTCCTGGAACTAGTAGATGAGGCTGACCTTGAACTCAGAGAGTTGCTTGCCCTTGCCTCCTGAGTGCTGGGATTAAAGGCTTGCACCACTGCTGCTTGGCTTATTTTCTGATTTTGTTTTTAAGATTTATTTATTATGTATACAAATGTTGTATGCCTGCAGGCCAGAAGAGGGCACCAAAATCTCATTATGGATGGTTGTGAGCCACTATATAATTGCTGGGAATTGAACTCAGGACCCCTGGAAGAGCAGTCAGTGCTTTTAACCTCTGAGCTATCCCTCCAGCCCCTTGTTTTCTGATTTTTTTTAAATAGGGGCTCACAGTTAAGAGTTTGCCTTGAGTCAGTCTCAGAGGAGGTGAGAATCTCAGAGGACAGAATCGTTAAGGCCATGGAACCTCCTGAAGATGGCCTGAATGGACTTTGTGTTATGAGATGGATATGAGGCTTTTCATGGGCAAAACATTATGGTTTGGATGTGAGGTGTCTCCCAAAGGCTCCCATAATGAAATTTTGTTTTTTTAGCTGTGTTTTGGAAGTGCTAGAATTTTTAAAATTATATTTATTTGTATATGATGCATGTGTGTGTGTACGTGTGCACACACATCAAAAGACAACTTTGAGACACTCCTCTCCTTTCACTCTATGGGACCTAGTGATGAAATTTGGGTTGTCAGGCCTGGTGGCCCATGCCTTTACCTCTGAGCCATTTTACTAGATTGGTTAGAAACTTTAGAAACAATGTTAGGCTGGAGGAAATAAGCCACTGGGGGCAAGTCCTTGGGGCATCTTGTCTTTGCCCATTCCTGTCCATCATGGGTCTTTGCTACATCCTCCTCCTGCCAGGATGTTCTTTACAGTGGGTCCAGAGTCAACAGACACAAAGACTGTGAACTGAAATCCCTGAAACTGAGCACAAATAAACCTCTCTTCCTCTCAGCTACACATGCCAGGTAATTTTGTCACAGTGACTAACAATTATTGCTCCCCTAACAAGCTGTTCTAGATAACTTTTCAGAGTCAGCTTTTTCATAAGATATTAATACCACAAATGCACACTGTTTATTTACTAAATATGTGTCTGGGATTCACATATAAAACCAGTGAGATCATAGTGTGTGCGTGTGTGTGTGTGTGTGTGTGTGTGTGCAGTGTCTGTGTGCTTGAGATTAAGTCCAGAGTCTCCTCAGCATGTGCTGGGCCATGGAGCCCCACCTCTAAACCCTGAAGTAAGGTTAAAAGGTCCAACTTTGCCCTCTCTCATGGTTGGCTTGAATTGTCAATTGGACCCAATCTAAAATCAGCTGAGAAGAGGGTTTCGATGGGGGGACTGTTTAGATCAGATAGTCCTGGGGGCCTGTGTGTGGAGAGTTGCCTTGCATGTTAGTTGGGGAAGAAAGACTCATCTACTGTGGGTGGCACCACATTCCATAGGCATGAGGCGTTTATAATACCTGAATAATGGTGGAGAAAATGAACCGAGCGTGTGATGTACCCAGGTCCCTCATGCTTCTGCTGCTGTGACTTCCCAGCTATGATGGACTGTAACCTGGAACTGTGAACTGTAATAACCCCTATGTTGCTTTTGACAGTTTTTTTTTAATTACAGAACCAGAATAGAAACTAAAACATACCCTCACTGAAGGTTATATTATTTCCACTGAGATGACATTGTGTGTAGTAACTTTATACGTATGCACATATGTTATATACATATACACATCTGTATGCATATAAGTATGTTCTTCTTTCTCCTTTTCTCATTCCTCAAGTAGTTGATAAAATGTTTGTTCGATCTTTGAACACATTACACAACTATCAGTGTTGTGGGGAAAAAAGCTTGACTCACTTAAAGAATGGCTACCCTTCCAAAGAGAACCCAGCTTCTAGGTCAAGCCAGGACAGATCCAGCTGTAGGCTCAATGTATATTGGTTTCTTTGTGGCCTCCTTCCCTAGGTCTTTGAAGTGGATGCTGGACATTCCTCGTGAGAAATCTGAGAAGGAAACCAAAAGACAGACACAGCTTCCCGACAGCCTGCTGCCAACTTTCTTGGGAGCCTAGCTCTTGGGGTAAAGCTTTAAAGATCGTTTTTAAAATGTAGACTGAAATGTCTAAGGTTTCAAAGGCTTCTTCAGTTTTCTGTAGCATCCAAGGGCTAGAAATTGTGGTGGTGAAGGAAGGTTTTGACAGAGGAACGGTGAAAGAGAGGAGATGGACTAAAAGCAGTTGGGGGTCAGGGGCAGGATGCTACGGTTAGATACGAAGTACCCTCGGCCTCAAGGCTCCTGTATTGAAGGCTTTCTCTCCAGCTGGTGCTTCTATTTTGAGATGAGCTAGAAACTTCAGGAGGTGGGGCCCGGTTGGAGGAAGTGTGGGGGTGGTGATCTGGTCTTGAAGCAGAGGAGTGAGGGACTGCTGGACAGAGAGACACAGCAGGAGAAACAAAAACAGGAGAGGCAGGAAGCACATTGGGAAGGGGAGGGCCTTGGCATNCCAAGCCACTGGCTTGGTCACTTGGTGTCCCTGGGCAAGTCATTTAAATGGATCTGGATCATAATTTCCACTTCAGTAAAGGGAATTATATTTTCTATTTTGGAGTGAAATTTGCACATACAATTTCTGACATGAGAAAGATGCTTAATTGCTGAAGAATTATAGTTTATCTATATAAATATAGATATATTAGAAATAAAAAGGTTTGAATAAATTATATTTGTTAAGTAAGTTTTTTTTTTTAAATCTTAGAAAGGGTTTATGCAACACATATCAATACATATGGGCTCAGCCACAAGGCATTCTGGGGCTTGGGAAGAAAAGGCAGTTGAGAGAGGACCTATGGAGTCTCAAAGGAGCTCAGTAAAAAGTACGTTAATTTCTTATTCATGTTTTGAACTATGTGAGAAGTGAAATGAAGGAGTCAGCAGATAGAAGCCAACAGATGGCATTCGTTAGTGATCAATGCTTTTCTAGAGAGGGGTGCTTCCTTGTCTGAGCAGTGGGGCTCCTAGTGCTTGAATCTAGGGTTTGATCCCTGCAGCCATTGGCCTTAGATAACACCGAAGCCCAGATGCTTCCCCTTTGAGAAAGGTATCACTCCCGAGGGGCGCTCCAAGTACATGGAAAGCGATAAATCATATTCCACTTCTTCCAAACTCACCCACCAGGCAAGTTCACTCACCTCTCCGGCAGAGTGTGGGAAGGAACAGAACCCGGGGGTTGTGTTAACTGTGCACTTGCTTGAACCAGAGCCACCAAGAGCTGGTCAGGGATGAACAGCTTGGGGTCTGTATGTGAAGCTAGCATAGCTGAGGTAGTTAGGGAGCATTTAGAATTGGCTCCAGAGTGGGGGATAACGGAGAAGTGAGTGCTTGTTGATGTCTAAAAACTGGCTTGCCAGGGATGGGAACCAACTTTATATAAGGGATCATTTATATAATGTGTAGATCATAGTAGCAATTATTATAATGATGAAATGTTACCTTTAAGATCTACATGGCCAGTTGAGTTTCCCAGAATGTTCTTACTGATTTTTACTGAGTATTTTTGTCTCCAAAGTGAACCTGTATTATCAGTTCAGTAACTTTTTGACAAATGGTCATAAAGATGGTAGAAAGACAAACTAAGAACCAATAGGCAGGGCTTGGAGGCACACAATTTTATCCCAGGACTAGGGAGGAAGAGGCAGGTTGATCTCTAGGACTTTGAGGTCAACTTGGTCTACATAGAAAGTCCCAGGACAGCCAGAGCTACATAGAGAGGGCCTGTCTCAAAAAACTAATACCAAAACAAAAGTGGCAGGACCTTTGCTTTTAATACAAGCTCATTGTAAGTACATAATAGCTGTATTTAACACTCCAGGTGGTAAAAATCCGTGAAGCTGATCATTGGGGAAGACTGCCTGGTCCTGAAGATCCTGAAGAGTTGATAGATAACTGCCCCTGTAACAATAAACAATTCTTCTTCTTCTTCTTCTTCTTCTTCTTCTTCTTCTTCTTCTTCTTCNTTTTTTTTTCAAGACAGAGTTTCTCTGTGTAATAGCCCTGGCTGTCCTGGAACTAGCTCTTGTAGACCAAGCAGGCCTTGAACTCACAGAGATCCGCCTGTCTCTGTCTCCTACGTGCTTGGATTAAAGGTGTGTGCAACCACCACCTGGCTCTGCAACAATTCTTTTTCTGTCCTGCCGGCCAGCTCCCAAATAATGACAAAGAAACTTCTTATTATGAAAGCTCAGCCTATAGCTTAAGCTTCTTCCTAACTAGCTCTTATAACTTAAATTAACCCATTTATATTACTTTACATTCTATCACGTGTTGTTACCTCTCTTCCATCTTGTACCTGTTTTCTCTCCATCTCTCCTTGTGTCTCCCTTTTGTGCTTAGATTCATCCTCCTCTTCCCCCACTCCCCCCTCTCTCTCAATCCTGCCTGTATCTCCTGTCTAGCTATTGGCCATTCAGCTCTTTATTAAACCAATCAGAAGGTGCCTTGGCAGAGACACATCTTTATAGTGTAAACAAATGTTTCATAACACACTCACCTCATCCCATCCATCCCAAGGAAGTCTCTGGGTGTCCCCACGGAAGATGCTCACAGCAAGGCCAGCAGGGGACAATGTGGTTCATGGTGGTCTCTCATATAGGCAGCCAGACTACAGGCTGTGGTTACTGGAGGAACTGAGAAGGGACTAAGCCAGGGCCTCTTCCTGGTTGTGCTCTAGGGGTGGAATCAGGAAACTAGAAGTGAAGGTTTGAGGTGTCATTGCAGAAGAGAAGAAACTTCCTGCTCTTTGCGTCCCCCTGACTAGAGTCCAGACCAGTAAGGACCACTGTCCTCTACTGATGGCACAGGCTCACTCTGGATGGATGATGAATGTTTTAATTCTGAAGTTGAGTGGGACAGTCTGTGTTTGAGAGAACTGGGAGGCATGACATACATTGGCAGCAAAGCAGAGTTTTCTAGTTAAATAATTTTAAGTCTTAGGGGAAACAAACAGAATCACAGCCATCTAACTTCTAAACTGCTGTTTTTCCTGCCCCAGGTTCTATGTTTACACACACCCCATCCCTACCATCCCCACCCTGTGAAAGTATGTAGCTCTGCAAACCCATCAACAGTGGCTTATGTGATAAATGTTATTTAGATTATCCCAATTCTATTTTATATCCTTACAGTAACTTTTAGGAAGGGCCGCTTAAGGTTTAATTACATGTTTTTGAAGCTGGAAAGTAATATAGCATCTTAGTTAGGGTTTCTATTGCTGTGAAGAGACACTGTGACCATGGCCACTCATAAACGAAAACGTTTAATTGGGGTGCCTTACAGTTTTAGTAGTTTAGTCCTTTATCATCAGCAGAAAAACAAAACATCCAGCCACTGGCTCTTACCTCTACCTCAGTTTGAAATGGTGATCCTGCCTATAGGAATCCTCAGAATGAGACTCCCTGAGAGCTGTCTCCTCCCATTTTATATTCCTCTCTAGTGCTGGGATTAAAGATATGCACCACTATTGCCCACTTTCTATGCCAAACTAGTGTGGTTACTGGGATTAACAGTGTGTATGTGCGTGTGCATACGTGTGTGTGTGTGTGCGCATATGTGTGTGTGCACAGGACTACGCCTGCAGAGGTCACATATTCTCTCTCTTGACCATGTGAGTCATAGATGGCTTGGTAGATAAGAGCTCTTGCAAATCTTTCAGAGGAGTGAATTTGGTTCCCAGAAGCATGCACCATTACAGTTGCCTGTAACTCCAGCTCTAGGGCATCTGAAGTCCTCCTTTGGCCTTTGTGAGCACCTGCACACACATGGTATGCACATGTGCACACACACAAATAAATAAATATAGGTCTATTCTAGAAGCAGAAAAACTAATACATACAATTTTCTTGATGAGATAAAATCTCCCGCTCTCCTTCCCAGTATTTTTCCAATGTTCTTCTTTGCTTCTAAAGATAGGAATTTGCTTTTGAATCTGATTTGAATTTAAAGTCTCCAAAATGAGGAGGCCTACAGGGAGTGTTTGAGCCACTCCTTAGTTTACAGCACTCAGTAATCAGGGCCTCTCAGACCCAAAAGATCAAGGGAGATTTCCAGTGAGATGAGGAGCCTAGGTGTTCAGGGCTGTGCATCAGATTAAACTGGAAAGCTTCACGTGGCTCCAGTGACCTGCCCTTCAGGCTTGATGAGTCTTTTTAGCTTAAGCTGAAAATGAAAACCCTCTTTCGCGACTGAAGACATCCTTTCTTTGATGACTGTGTTGAAGAGGAGGCCTGTGTGAACATCTACATCTTTAGGAAGGCTGGCAAGGGGCTGCTGATTGCATGGCCTAGAAAGTAGGGTTGACTGAGTGAAAAGGGGTAGGTTGCTGATGAAAGAAGACTAACAATGAGTAGACAAGGATGGGAGTTAGGAGCTGAGAACATTGTGGCTCATCTCCCCATTCTCTCTAATTTTGGGTCTGTTTGAAAATTAGTCTCCATAGTGCAAACAGTTAGAAGATTTCTCAGGTCAACATGGCCAGCCCATGGCCCTGTGCCCCATGGGTAGCTCTTCACCGTGTACAGTTCTCAAAGCAAGCCTGGATGAAGGAGATATCACACTAGATCACAGTAAAGGTTTGAAAATAATAAATAATAGATCACAGTAAAGTTTTAAAAATAATAAGTCCATGGAGAGATTTCAAGTGATATTCCACGGGAGCTTGTACTTCATTCTTTTTTTTTTAATATAACAAATGAACTGTTGGGGAACAATTTAGAAGGACAGTTATCAAAACCCCAAGAAGCTGGAGGATCTTGCTTGGGACACTCTGCCAAGGGAACTACTTTTGTACCGCAGTCTTTAAAACCAAGACAGTAGCCTGCCGAATGGCACTTGCTGCCAAGCCTGACAAAAATTTCAATTCCTGGGACCCACGTGGTGAAAGGAGAGAAGGGGCAAAGTGACTGACCATGAATTGTTCTCTGGCCTCCACATGTGCATTGTGGTGCACCCCACCTTATAACAAAATTAAAGAGTAACTAAATATAAAAGTCAATTAAAAAATACCATATAGTCTTCTGTAACAGGAGGGCCTGCTTTGTTAGGGTTTTTGTCCTGCCCAGTTCCCACAGCCGGTAAGCCCCAAAGGAAATCACACAGAGAGTCTGTATTAATTATAAACTGATTGGCCCATTAGCTTAGGCTTTGTATTAGTTCTTATGACTTATATTAACCCATTATTCTTATCTATGTTAGGCATATGGCTTGGTACCTTTTTTGGCTGGGCAGGTCACATCCTGCTTTTTGGTATATGGACAGGACTGCCAAGGGAGCTTTCTGCTTTTCAAAATTCCTTTAATTAAAAAAAATGAAACAAAATGGAATAAAAATCTTGGCAATCAGGAAATCCCACTTTCTTTATAACCCAGAGTATTAAAACCTGGGGCACACACGAGACCACCAACACTGCTGCTTTCCTTTGTAAACTTCTACAGGAAGGCAGAGGTCCCTGAAGACCCAGAAATTATGTCTGGTAAGTCATAAACCAATGTGCTCGAAAATCAGATCTCTAAAACTTTAGTTGTATAATGAATCCTATAACCCAATGGGAAATATTTTTGATATAATGAATATTTAAGATATATGCAGGGCTTTCTCAGTGGAGGCTTAGGACCAGGTATTGCAAATGCAGTGAAGTCACCTAGCCAGCCTTGGTGTTGACTACACACCAACAAGAGGGAAAATGTCTTTAAAAGAAAAAGAGAAGGAGAGGTTTATTTTACCCTGCATTATGTCTGGGGATGGGGGAGTATGTGCACAGACCAGAAGAGGGTCTCAGATCCGCTGGAACTATCGCTGGAACTGGAGTTACAGGTTATTAGGAACTACCTAGGATGGGTGCTGGAAACCAAACTCAGGTTCACTGCAAGAGCAATGTACACTCTTAACTGCTGAGTTATCTCCCCAGTCCCAAAATGCTGTTATATGAATTAGTAACCATAAGCAAACAGGTCATTGGTTTGTTTATTTATTATTTATCTATCTATCTATCTATCTATCTATCTATTTATTTATTTATTTATTTTGTGTGTGTATGTGGGTTTCTATATTCTGAAAATAAAACTAGACTAAAACACTTTATGGGTTTAAGTCAGATCTTGATTACAAAAGCCTCATTTCATAAAATAGTAAGATTTTTATCCATTCAAGGGACTTCTTATTCTATGCATACAGAAAGAGTGGGCTAATGAAGCTTGTAAATTTAAGGTTACCCTGGAATCACAGCTTTTGATTACATAAAGTAAGAAAGCATCATATTCTTCCTTACAACTTCCTCGTAAAATAAGAGGACATTTTTCATTTTCTGAAAACTATGTGACAGGCATTCTCTCTCCCATCAGCCGCTGCCTAATGTGTCCCTTTCTGAAGTCTTAAATATTACCATGTTTAAGATTGGTCTAGGGTTGAGATCTAATGCAATAGTAAGGGCTCTCTGTGTACATAGATCAACTCCTTGTCCCGTGACTTCATGTCGCCAGCTTGAGATCAAATCTAATAGGAGTATTTACACCGTAGAAATTGGCAAACACAGTATCAAGGACTTAAAAGCAGTAACCTTGGGAGCTGGTTTGCCTCTGTACCTCCTATTACATAAGACTTGCTTAATTGTTGAGGGTTAGCATGTGTAGCTTCATCTTGGTTTCACAAAGGCTTGTTATATTCTGTGAAGGCACTAGTGCTTGCAAAATGGTTCCAAAATGAGGCTAGTCATGCATGTTGTTCTATTGAGCTACTTGTCCATGTCCCTTTGCTCAATTCATTTTTAAAGATTAATTTACATGTGTGTGTATGTAAGCATATGTGTGCATGTGTGTGTTTGCGTGTGTGTATGCATATGTGTGTATATATGCATATGTGTATATGCATATGTGTGCATGTGTGTGTGTGTGTGTGTGCGTGTGCATGCCTTTGCAGAAGCCTGAAGAAAGCATTGGGTGTTCTCTACCACTCTCCATCTATTCCTTTGAGGCAATGTCTCCCTCAGGACATGAGGCTTGCATTTTCTCAGCTAGGTTGGTGCCAGTGAGCTTCTGCTTGATCCTCTTGTCTGCCCTGCCTCAGAGCTGGAGATACAATCATGAACAGGATGCCCAGCTTGCTGTATAGGTTATGGGATCTAAACTCTGGCCTTCATGATTGGGTAGCACCTGTTTTTAAATGCCGGACCATCTTTCCAGCTACGCTCAGCCACTTGTGAAGCTTCATTTTGTGTCCTTTTACTTGCTACTACTCTTGAGACACACTGACGTTGCTCAATCTCTCTGCTATTTTATAGTTGTGGCTGTGTCCTGAGCCACCTGATCCTAGCTAACACCTATGTATCCTTCATCTCACAGCTGAATTTCTACTATTTCAGGAAAATATCCTCTGATTCACAGTCCTGGTCTTGTATGAGAGTTGAAAGTTTGCCCCTACTCTGAACATTTTGTCTTGTAAAATCGATTACAATTTGTAAGATAAACCTATCTACCCATGATCCTTTAATCCGAGCTGCCTCTTTCATTAGGCAGTGACTCCCACTGGGGGTGAGGCTGTTCGGTTTGGGCTCCTTGGGTTTCCCAGGNAGTTCAAAGATTCAGAAAAATGTATGTAATTGTGATGGTTAGACTTCAGTATCATCTCTGGATGTGTCTGTGTGAGTGTTTACAGAGCGGGTAGCGAGAGAGGAAGACTCGCCTGGATGTGGGTGGCATCATCCCATGGGAAGGAGCTCAGGCACAATGAAAGGGAGAAAGGTCAAACCCAGAGGGGCACTGGTGACAAGGTCCTTCCTCTGCTTCCTGGACCACCATGATGTGAATTGCTTGGCTGCGTCACACCCTCCCCATCATGATGAACTGAATCCTCTGAAAAAAATAAACCCTGGAATAATTCTCCCTCCTGGGGCTGTTGTGCCAGGTACTGGGTCATGGTGTTGAGAAAGTAACCAAGGCAGAGGCTTTTACCAGAACCAGTGCCGTGTACTCTCGCAATGCCTTTCATAAATCCAAACCTAGCCAGAATTATTTCAAAGCATTGTTTTTAATTTGTAAAATTACATTTATTTACTTGTTTTGTGTGCATTAGAGGACAGCTTTGGGGAGTCAGTTCTCTCCTTCCACTACGTGGATTCAAAGAATCAGACTCAGACTGTCAAGTTTACTGACAAGTGACTTCACCCAGGTGGCCATATCACCAGCCCTCAAAAAAAAATTCTTTTTAAGAACAAAAATATTGACGTTAACTAAAACTTGTATGAGTTTCTGTCAGCCCTTCAGCTCTTCTTTCCTCACTGGAGAAAGCTCTCATCATAAAGGTATTGTGTTCTACCTCTGCAAGACTAAGTCATAAGTTGCTTGGACAATCCATCTAATTGTAGATCCAGAAATGATAATATTCAGCTTTGGAAACTGTATGTGGATGGCCAAACTCATCTCTATTTAAGTTGCTAGGTTATAGCTCATGCTTAGCTTTTTTCCTTCCTTTCTTTATCTTCTTCTAAGACTTATTTCTCTCTCTCTCTCTCTCTCTCTCTCTCTCTCTCTTTCTCTCAGTGTGTGTTAGAGCCACTAGAACTGGAGTCACAGATGGGCAGCACCTTCAGATGTGGGTGCTAGGACTTAAACTCGGATCCTCTGCAAAAGCAGCTAGTGCTCTTAATTGCTCTTAGTTGCCGAGCCATCTCTCCAGCCCCGTAGCTGGGTTTCGAATACAGCCCAGGACTGCCTGCCAGTGGAACACTGTTGTCCACAGTAGACTGGACCCTCCTACATTGGATCCAATCAAGACAGCCCCAGACAATTCTTATCTGAGTAAGCTCTTGGCTGAGTGAGACTCCCTTTTCCCGTGACCCAAAGCTGTGTCCAGCTGACAGTTAAAACTAAGACCCCCATCAGTTATATGTCCTAATCCGCCCATAAGAATTGTCAGAACACTCCGATCTGTGACGCAGCAAGTCTCTGGCAGGGTCTGGGGATTTCTATTTCTAGCACGGTCCTGAGCGACACCCACTATGCTACACTGAAGAGTACAGGTTCTAGGCCACAAAGTTAGTAAAGGTCTCACCCTCAGCTCTCTGTCCTCGGTCCCATCACAACACGCCCTCTCTGCCAGGTTGGGGTCTCAGATCTCGAAGTGTCTAATATTCAAGCTAATGTCAGAACTCTGACTACTTTATGCAAACTATAAAAGACTTAAAGAAAGCATGCAAGAAGACTGTTTCACATCGCCTGTTGGAATTTTTGAACCAACCAGCATCATTCCGCTAAGCATGGCATTCGTGAAGTCTCCTGGGTGAGACTCTTGTTCTCTCCCAGCAGCTCTGCTTTAAAGTTTCATTGTTAGTTGAGGTAATAGGGCCCGCCCACTGTGGCAGCACTGTTCCCTGGGCATACCGTCTTGAGCTGTAGAAGAGAGCCAAGATAAGCACGCGCCTATGGGTAAACCAGGAAGCTATATCTTCTGTGGTGTCTACTGCACTTCTTTGATTGTGCGTGAGTTCTCTGAATGATGCTGTGTGAAATAACAAGCAGGCCTGCCTCAACTTTCCCTGATGACGGACTGTGATCATCACGTGTGTGCCTGGTGCCCACAGAGACCAGAAGAAGGTATCAGATCCTCAAAGACTGAAGTTCCCGACAGCCGTAAGCCGCCATGTGGGTGCTGGGCTGGCAACTGAACCCAGGGCCTCTGCAGGAGCAACATGTGCTCTTAACTGCTGAGCCATCTCTCCAGCTCCTTGGCTGCCGTGTTTTATTGCAGTAACAATAAGGAAACAAGAACACGGAGTCTGCAACTTAAACTCAGCTAGCCTCAGTTTACTTATATGTAAAACAAGAATGACAATGTCATTTATGACTCAGAGACTTTGTAGGATTAAATATTAACTAACATTTTTTGACTACTTACTCAGTACAGGTACCATTCTTGGTATCTCTCATGTGGACATCTTGGGCAAACAAACAGAAAATCCTTGGCACATAGTAAATGTCTACACATTATTATTATTTCATTTATGAGCTGAAAAGGTTAAATGAGATGCTGCATGTTTACTTCTCACCATGCTTAATAAATATTCACTATTTGCATATAAAAGTGTTTGTCTAATGAATGCCAAAGATTCATGTGAGTCTTTATGGGAAGTGGGGACTTAGTCAAAAAGGTAACTGATAGGGATATTCCTAGTGGGAGAAAACACTATAGAAAAAATTATTCATAGCATTCCAGTTTCTTTCCTCCTCTGTTTTTCATAAGCTAGAAAGCTAAGGGAGCTCTTTGAACTAATTGGGAGGGCCACAAGGGTAATTAACTACCCTCTAATTAAGCTGATAATAGCTGCCCTCTATTGGCAAGATCAAAAGCCAGAGAAGCCCTGCCAATGAGGGGTTTTGAAGACAAGCTGCCCCCAGTGGTGCGAGCCCAGGAGCTTGTACAAAGTAGGTGAGAGAGTCTGACACACCTGCGGGTATCTAAGAGAAAGACAAGAAAGGCACAGGCCGATGTGGAGTGGTGGTTTGTCAGACAAGGGCTCATGCGCACTCGGGCACTCGGGGCTCTTTTGCAACCTCGCTATGAATGGTGTCACTGAGAGTAAAGACTCATTTAGCAGTTGGCCCGCAGTTTCAAATGTAGAGTCTCTGTCTCTTGGAAAGGGGTTTGAATGGGAGAAAAAAGTTCCTCCTCAGCTAGGAGCAGGGGACCAAGCCTCTGGTCTCCATCACTTCCCCAGCTAAACTGACCATTCCTCTGTGTACCCCCAAACACCTCTGACTTCCCTCTTGTGGTATTGTGGAAATGATGACCATTTTCTCTGTGTAGGGCTGGTCTGAGTTCCTTTTCTTGGTCTTAGCATTCTCTTGTGCTGTCCCAGAGAAATATGCCATAAACCATATGTGTGATTTTTAAGATTTTCTGGTAGGTAATAGAAGGGATAATGAGAATTAGGTGAAATGAATTCTAATAACACATTTTATTTAAATCAACATATCCTGAGTGTTGTCACTTTGATATGTCATCAATATAAAAAAATCAAAGGAATATTTTGAAGTCTCTTCATTTTGATATTGGGCTAGTGATCATTTGAGCTGCAGTGTATATTTTGGACTTCACAGATGTTGCAGTTTGGACTAAACACATTCCAAGTGCCCAGTTTGTGACTGATGGTGTCTATTGGATGGTGCTGGGCTAGAGGATATGTAGCTTAGACGCAATCTCTAATTGATCTTTTTATTGCCAGAGCTTCGTGTGACTTCTGGAACATAAACATTGTCCCATAGATACATGTGGTAAGCAGAATTTTAAGGTAGTTTCCAATGTCTTTGTCACTGTGTATCTCTCTCTGTCTCTCTCTGTCTCTGTGTGTGTGTGTGTGTGTGTGTGTACGAATGCAGGTGTACACTTTCTGCGGTGGAGGTCAGAGGATGACCTTGGGTATTGGTCCTCACCTTCCTTCTTGCTTGGGGCAGGGTACTTCTGGGAATTCTGCCTCTACCTCCTATCTCACCACAGGACTGCTGGCTTTATAGAGTTACACTACCAAGTCCGGCTTCACTTGGATTCTAAGGACTCAAACTCAGGTCCTCGAACTTGTGTGATATCTCTTCAGGCCCCATACTCTCTTAACTCTATGCTAAAGGGGAGACTGTCTTGAGTGAAGCAAAGTGGGTTCTTTGCCTGGAGCTGGAAGAAAGCACACGCTGATTTGCAATGGGCGCTCTTGGATTGTAGCTGGTTTGAGGAGCTAAACCAGGTCTCTAGAAAGCAGCTAGCAAGAAAACAGGAGCCTTTGTCCTACAACGACAAATTCCCACAGCAGTTATCTCGTAACTGGATATTGATCCCCCAAAGAAACACAGTGCCACTGAAACGTTGATTTAAGCCCAATGAGCCCTGACGCTGAGCATCCAGCCAAGTGGCACCCAGATTCTAGCTCTGTGAGCCAAGACACAGGGTGCTGTTTGGAGCTGTTAGGTTTGTGGCAATTTGTTACACAGCAGTAGAACAGCAGCATATTAAATACACACTGTAATTCAGCAACCACCCCCTAGCTGGTGGCGATGCCTCTAAATCTCTACTACGGTCCACGAGGAGTAGCCCTAACCTTGTCAGAGTAGGTTCGGAAGCCAAACCAGCAGCAGAGTGGCAATGCATTTATGTGAGCTGTACCATGGTACCAGCTACCTACTGCGGAGATCCCTTTCATTTTCTTAGTACCATTTTCATCCTAAGGAAGGCTGAATGAAGCAAGAAAAGGGACCATGCTGTTAGAAGTACGTTTGAGACCCTCATCTCATGAAAGAACGAGTACTGATTAAGCAGAAGGAATTAGATGTTTATAGCCTGCTGGTTAATTTTTGTCAACTTGACATAAACTGGAGTCAAATGGGAAAAGGAACCTCGATGGAAAAAATGCTTCCAATGGATTGTCTACAGGCAAGTCTTTAGGGCATTTTCTTTCTTTCTTTTATTAATTAACCTTTTCTTTTTAGAGATTTATTTGTTATGTATACAGTGTTCTGCCTCCATGTATGCTTGCAGGTTTGAAGAGGGCACTAGATCTCATTACAGATGGTTGTAAGCTACCATATGGTTGGTGGGAATTGAACTCAGGACCCCTGGAAGAGCATCCAGTGCTCTTATTCTCTGAGTTAGGGTATTTTCTTGATTGCTAACTGATAGATGAGGGCCTACTCTTCTTGGGGTGGTACCACCCCCTAGGCTGGTGGTCCTAGCTCAGTTGTAGAGCATGAGACTTTTAATCTCAGGGTCATGGGTTCGAGCCCCATGTTGGGTGCCAGATAAAGCATGAATAATAAAAACCCAGAGACAGAGACACTGGGGTTCAAGTTGAAAGAGCAGAAAAGCAAAGCAGCCAACTACTATAGAGCTCTCACCTCTACGAAATCTTCAGACTGAAAAGAGAGTGAGTTTCTATTTCCTCCTGCCTTATATTCCTCTCTAGTGCTGGTGTTAAAGGCATGTACCACCACCACCTGGGCTCTTTGTCTAACTAGTGTGGCTGCTGGGATTAAAGATATAGCCACCACTGTCTGGCCTGCATGGCTGACTAGTATGACTAGTTTNAAAGATATAGCCACCACTGTCTGGCCTGCACGGCTGACTAGTGTGACTAGTTTTGCACTCTGATCTTCAGGCAAATTTTATTTATTAAACCACAAATAAAATATCACTATAGTATACGAAAGGAGGAGGAGCAAACAATGAGGAACGAGTCAGTAAGCAGCACCCGCCATAGCCGCTGTCTTGTCTCCAGCTTCCAGGTTGCTGTCTTGAGTTTCTGTCCCCACCTCCCTTCAGCCTGGACTGCAGCTGTAAGCTGAACCACACCCTTTCCTCTCTGAGTTGTTTTAGGTCATAGTGTTTATTACAGCAATAGAAAGCAAACTAAGACAGAGCGTCACAGTGATTGGCGCTGTCCACATTTGCTGCGCCTGTGTTCTAGGCCAGAGGCCATCTCCCTAGCCTCACCCATGCCTCCTCATAGCCTTGGGAGGAGATAGTATTAACAGCGTCATTTTGCAGATGTGAAACCAGAATTTTCTTTTCTTTTTCCTTTTTTTTTCTTTTAGTTTTTGAAACCAAGCAGTGAAGGTGATTGGGAAGTGGAGGAGCAGTTTTGGCTGTAGCCCTTTTTAGAGTGGGCTAGTTAGACTCAGATGAAACTCTTCCTCTGGGATGCCAGTGAGCTCTATTTCCTCTGTAAGCGTTGTCTTCATACCCTTTCCTCTAAAAGATGGAACTTTCCCAGGTGGTCACATTTACTGTCTTTTCTTCTTTCTACTTGACGCTTTAGCAATCATTGAGTTCTGTGACTCCTGGCGCCATCTCTGACCCAGTTCTGAAAGGTGCAATCTCAAAAAACACGCTGAGTTCACGTTTCCTGGGATATTTCCACTTGGATTCCTCACTAGTTCTTAGAAACTTTGTCCTCCGGGCGTGATGTAGCCATTGTGGTCTCAAAATTGGAGCAGCTGTGATTGCCCGCACGAGGCCATCCCATGACTGGGCACACTGGCATTCTCCTGTGGAGAGAAAGGCTCTTTGGAAAGAGCTGGACAGGCTTCTCATAGGGTGGTACACACAGGGGCTCACGAGGTGAAGGACGTGTGAGACAGCCCCTCCTAAGGATATTAAGCAGTTAACAGTTGAGAGGAAGGGAGACTCTTTGGTGGTGTAGCTACTTGTAAGTTTTCTGTGCTCCTTAGTAATCCCCGGCCCATGCTCCTGTAAATAACAGAAATTAAACTCATGGATGGACCAAGCTGGACTTGGGTGCAATCATTTCTTTTTGTCTCTTTTTGATTCCCTATCTGGGTGGACTAGGCCTTGGTTTATGTCTCTCCAGGGAAAGTTAAAACCTTGTTCAGCTTTTCCATCGTTGTGCTCTGAAGACAGTCTTCTGCACACTTGAACTCTGCTATTGATGGTCATCACTGGCTGGTTCTTAAGTTGAAACACTAAGGTTGGTTTTTGCCATTTCTCATCTTCTTTGACTTCAGCCAATCAATTGCATTGCTATCTTAATCTTTTCAGACTGTTTATGCAAACACTTCTTCTAAATTCTCTGGCCTCCTGAACCTTTCAGTTCAGGAATCTTACTGAATTCCTTCCTTCTCCAGCTTTGAGTCCATGGCACTTGAAATCTGCCACCGTTTCCCATTGTCCCTGGTTCCTCCTCTTTCCGTCATTTCTCTTTGCATAACTTGGTACTCGACTCTGCTGTTGCATGCTGGGAGGCTGAGTGGTCCGGGAACAACTGCAGGGAAGGAAGGTAAGGTTGACAAGATTCTTTCCCAGCTGTCACTGGGGTCTGAAGACCAATACCGTCACACTCCGGAGCAAAGCGGAACCAGGTATCTATCCATGGCGCTTAAAGAGAAGAATCAGAACAGCTCTGGGATCCTCACCTGCGCTTCTCCTTAGAGCTCTTCCTGTCTGCCTCACGTGGGAGAGCATCACACAGAGATGAACAGGTCTCTTTAAGCGCAGGGGACACGGGCAGCATCTGACTCATGCCCACAGGACAAGGTGCATGAGGTACTGCTAGGCGGAGACAGCTGACCTTTAGTGGGACCAGAACGGCATATCTCCTGACGGAGGAAATACAAAACGCCGAGGAAGAGTGCGTGTGTCTGGATTGTAAGGGAAGAGCCCTGACCTGTTCTTCTGACGGCAGGTGAAGGGTTAGTGGCAGAAGTCGGAGGTATCGCTGAATGGAGGAGGAGAAGCAGACAGGGATTGACAAATGGCCGCTTCAGGGGAGATGCTGCTTGAACAATGAAATTCCGACGGGCGGGGCCGTGCTGTGGAGACTCCGAGGAGGCTGTAGGTCAGAGGTTCGCAACCTGTGGACCGCGACCCCTCTGGGGGCGAATGACCCTTTCACAGGGTTCGGCTTAAGACCATTGAGAAACACAGATAATGTACATTCTAATTCCTAACAGTAGCAAAATTATAGTTATGAAGGTAGTAACGAAAATAATTTCCTGGTTGGGGTCATCATAACGTGAGGGACACAGCATTAGGAAATCTGGGAACCACGGCTGTAAGTGCTTGTTGAGAGAATAACCTCAGCCCCATGCCTCAGTTGCTCCAGAGGGCAGTTACACCAGCACCTTTCTATGCCACCCTGTATGACTTTCCCCCCCTTATACCCCTGTCTTGCTTCCATCGTACCCTGGCAGGAGAGTAGCAGAGGGTTGGAACTGGGGTGACAGGGAGTGGCTAGAATGGAAAGTTGAGCTGAGCATCTCATTCCCAACTGGAGCTCCTTTAGTCTAAACTTAGCACACCCAAGCTTGCAATGCAGTTTGAAGTTTAATTATTATAGTCCTAGGCACATTAATATATAAACATAGGCTGTAACTTTGGGATGAAGTAACCAGCGAACATTTTATAGTCTTAGAGGATCAATTGTTTTGCCTGGAAGGAAGAAAAGAGCTAAAGGAAAAAAAAAAGAATTCAAATGGGTAGGCTTCACAGAGAGAGCTTGCTGGGATGTATGAGGTCGGTGGTCCCAGCCTACAAAACAAAACAAAACAAAACAAAAATCAACAAACAAAACATCCAACATCAAAACCCCAATGCCAAATTGGAGGTGAAGCGTACATTGCATCCTCTTGGAGTCTAGGGAGACGAGTATCCTGGGATGGGTCCTTAGTATCAATCACTGAGAGCGTAGATCGTCTCAATCCATAGCTAGGTCTCAACTTTTAAGCCGTGACGATACCTCTTTTTGTTCTAACGAAGGTTTCTTGATATTCACACTGCTTCTTCCTCTCTGATGAGCTTGCCCCAGTATTCACAGATCACATCAACTCCACCCAATAAGACACCCTCTGTGTCTTCTAAATGACCAGAGTTTAGAACTCTACTTAAGATATCCGTTGTGATTAACATATATGTAATTCAGTATGTAATGGATGGCTTCACTATTTGAAAAGACTCTAATCTGGGAAGAAGAGATGCCTTAGAGTTTAAGAGTGTGCTTGCTACTTTCCCAGAGAACCAGAGTGTGGCTCTCAGCACCCACAATGAGTGTTTGATAGAGCCTATGACTTCAGTTCCAGGGGATCCAGCAGCCTCTTCCAGCCTCTGGGAACACTGCAGGCAAGTGTACATGCTAATACAATCTTAACACACACACATGCACATAAAAAATTCTTTAAAAACTATTTAAGGGTCCCTCTTTGTAACAGAGAAAGAAAAAAGGAACTATTTAAGGAAGAGTAAATTCAAGAGTTAAGTGCACTGGCTGCCCACCAGGGTTCAATTTCCAGTGCCCACATGGCAGCTAACAACTGTCTAACTCCAGCTCCAGGGGATCTGATGTACTCTTTGGGTCTCCACAAGCACCAGGCATGAACATGATGCACAGACAAAGTGCAGGCAAAAAACCCATGCACATAAAATAAAAATAAAAAAAAATAAATAAATCTTTAAGAAAGTAAAAAGAAAAATTAGAACAGTGTATTCTAGGCAGATGGACTTAGTTTTTTTGGTTGTGTGCATCACCTTGTTTTTCGGTTTTAGTGTATCACCTTGTTTTTAATATTGCCTTGATTATCATCTCATTTTCATATGTTGTGAAACTAAACTTATAGCTTGAATTGAATTTAGGTTACTTATTCTGTTTATATTGAAATCCACGAGCAAATCTAAAGTCAAATTTTAATTTATATATATTGCAATCTGTAAACTATGTCCACAAGACAACCATTTCTATGGTAAGTGTTACACAATATTTGAAGTGGGGCCTTTCATGTCTTTGGTGTTCCCCTGAGAGAGCCTTTCTAGTCTCGTTTCTCTTATTCCATATAATTACATATTCATTTTAAAAGCAGTCAGGAGCAAGTATACCCTGAGCATCTAAAAATGTTACACTTAATGCATCTAATGAGTTTTTAATTCCACGATAACTAACAAAAATAATTAAAAAACGGAATTGCTAATGGAGGCATGCTTTTCCATAAAAGTAATTTACATTATCATAAAAGGACCCTAAGTTCATTATGGAAAATTTGAAAATTGCAGGAAAGCATAAAGAATAAAATAAAATTCAGACATAATCACCCTGCCGTTTCCATTCCATTCTTGAGCTTTTCCAGCCTTTTCCATTTCCAAAGTCAGAGAAATAATGTGTGTGTTTCATTTCATCCCACTGGTTTCCTACGCAACACTGTGGCCACTTTTTTTTTTAATATTTGCTCATTAAAAATCATCAACTATCTAGTTTGTATGACCGAATTGAATTCCACCATTCTATAATATCTTATAACTTGCTATAGTATGTGTTTCATTTAACCTTACAATGCATAGTCTTGCTCTTATAATTTAGCCATCCTCAATATGATTTCTATAAAAATACAGAATTTTAGCTGAACGTGGTCATACATGCCTGTAACCCTAGTACTTGAAAGGCTGAGGCAGAAGGATCAGGATCATGAATTTCAGGTCAGTCTGCGCTCCATGGAAAAATTCTATCTCAAAAAGAATCCTAACCAACCAAGCAAATCTGGAATAATCTAGATGTGTTTTTATCCCATTATTAATATTATTAACTTAAATTTTTGTTACATTGCAGTTTCTTCATAATCTATAAAGAATTACATTACTATTTTAGATTTGGGGAAAAAAAAAACAATAGAGGCCACCCACCTCTGCCGGTCTCTCTGGCGTCTCCTGCCATCCTCTCTTGCGATCACTCAGTTGCTTTTCTTACCGCTTGCCAGGCCTCTTTATTCTTCCCCTTTCCTTCACTGTCAACTTGTTTCTGTGGGATTTTTTTCTTCTAAACGCTCATTACAGAAAAGTCAGGCATCCTCCAGAAGGCTTGCGGAACTTCTATTTCCTCACATGTCATTGCGGTCCCATCCGCCGGGAGACATACACTCTGCTCCTCACAGTGAGATAGAAAGCCAAGATGCCAGGCTTCAAATCTCCTCAGTTAGCTGTAGAGCTGCCATGTGTTTTAAATTGGCAAAGCCCGTGTGATGAACACTCTTTGGCTGAAAACAGACCTGCAGGGAACGCCAAACCCTGAGCAAAGATTTGCTTAGTGAGAATGAATTCAGAACAAGAGGCTTAGGACTCAATTTCCAGAATGCTCAGCAGTACAAGCTGAGGCACCCCAAGATTTGGGTGGGGATTTGGCATAGGTTGAGGAGCAGAAACACATGAGCTGAGCAACTCAGCAAGGAAGTGGGGCCAGTTCACAGCTCTCTTATTGAGGAAGCTAACTGGACTTCTTGATAAATCCCACCATGCACCTTGCTGTTTAAAAGTTGTGCAATGGCTCCTTTCTTCATCATCTCCCTTCCTGGTCATGCCTGACTACTGCTGTCCTGTTCTTCTCCATATCCAAATATGCTGTGTCTTTTTCCCACGCCACGCCTTCACTTCGCCTTCACTTCTCGAAGTGGCTTCTGTCCTGGGCCCCAGGCTAGTCACTGATGTAGCTCTCCCCACCCCCACCTCTGGTGTTTGGGTAGAACTCTTGAGCAACTCCTTTCCTTTGGGTTGTGAATATAAATGTTTGCCATTTCTGAACTAAGTCTTTGATTATGGCCATCACATTCTCTTCTGCTGCAGAGACCATCAATACCCAGGTGAGCGACTGCTTATCAGCTTAATTCCCAGCATGTGACAAGAGCGTCTACTCAGCTCTTTTTAAAATTAAAAATAAAAGTCAACCTTTTTGAGATATTATCTCACTCCATAGCCCAGGCTGGCCTCGAATTTGCAGCCTTCCTCCCCGGTACTGGGATTACAGGTGTGTGCTACCATACCTGGCTTAGTCAGCTCGTTCCCCCTCCTTCCCCAGGTTCAGGATTTTTTTTTAATCAAACATTTTATGTAGCATTCTCTATTATTTAACATACACTTAAATGGTCCTAGAGGGGAAGAAGGGGAAGGTTCTGGCAGATTCTCAACAAAATGATAAAAAAGCAAATTATAGACAGAATTATCTACGTCTCCCCCCCTTTTCTGGAGGGCTTACTGGGTGACTACCACTTTCCTATGTGGTTAGACTTGGTTTTTTCCATCCCCAAATGTTGAGATTTTAGGCCTACGAGAGCAGACCTCAAGCATCTCTTCATAGCTGGTTTGTCTGTGCAGCAGAATGATTGTCTCCCCGTGGAGAACAGTGGACATCCTCGAAGGCTGCCTGTCTGCGAAGCTCTCGGGATTGCTTGTCTCATTTACTGAGCATGCTTGGAGAGGAAGAGGCTTTAGAAACACTTCCACTTAGAACATGACAGCTTTAGCACACGTGAAACCTGATGTTCCTAACCTTGGTTGCTGGAAGCAAGTCGTGAGACCCGATAGAGTTAACGTGTTCTGCTGCTTTCCTTACAAGGATGTAAAACTTAGAAAAGCAAACTTAGTATGTTTTGAAAAGCTAACATGATTGTATTAGGCAGTTCATCCAGATGAACCACTGGAATATGACTATCCATATGAATAGGTGTATTCATACACATATGAATATGGGTTATTAATAAGAGGGGGTTTATTAGATTGGCCTACATGCAGGGTCTGGGCAGACTCACAATGGGTATCTGTATGCCGGTGATGTGGAGATCCTGGGTGTTGCTCTATCGGTGATACCTGGTCATCTCAGTCATCCCCATCTAGAGCTGAAGGCCTGGGGTTCCCTGGAGAGTCCCTAGGATCCAGTCCACTTTGGAGTTGAGATGTGACGACAGTAATCATGATAGACGGTCTGTGTCTAGAAGACGCTAAGGGAGGCAGGTGACACTGCTTCTTCCTCCTTTGTATCGGGGTCACTCTGGAAGGTGCCACCCATATTCACCGTATTCACAGACACACCCAGAGGTCTGTTCTAGTAGGTGATTCCAAATCCCCTTTGATAGTCAAGAGTAAGTATTAAGACAATTTTTCTTTTTTTAAAAAAGATTGATTTATTTATTATGTGTACAGTATTCTCAGTATTCTGTCTGCATGTATGCCTGCAGGCCAGAAGAGGGCACCAGATCTCATTACAGATGATTGTGAGCCACCATGTGGTTGCTGGGAATTGAACTCAGATCTTTGGAAGAGCAAGCAGTGCTCTTAACCGTTGAGCCATCTCTCCAGCCCAAGACAATTTTTCTTTGACTGGTTTTTGGATAGTTGTGACAGAACGGTTCAATTTTTTGTTTTTGTTTTTGTCTTTTGAATGAGGATTTTGGTACAAAGTTTTGCTTATTTCTAGTATCTGTTTTTGCTGTCCTTCCATCACACTGGCT
This sequence comes from Bramus lutescens, assembly GCA_001685075.1. Lineage (NCBI taxonomy): Eukaryota > Metazoa > Chordata > Mammalia > Rodentia > Cricetidae > Bramus > Bramus lutescens. The sequence goes on from LOEQ01003737.1 coordinate 170,926, forward strand.
TCTTCCCTGACCATCACCTCACAATGCTCCATGGCTGGAGCTGCTGCAGGAGACACACAGAAGACAGTCCCTTTCCCCTAAAAGGGGAAGCCCCTATCCTCTGACAGCCCAGTCATGACCATTGGAGACCACTTCAGTTTCTTGAGTAGCTGTCTCAAGTTCTCCATACCTACCTGCTGAGCGGCTGTAGTCACCACAGTGAGTGTTTCTCCCTTGAGATGAGGGTGGCCCTCCAAGAGACAGCATACTATTTGACTTACCATAACTTTTATGTGAATTTCTTGGAAACTTCCATTTGGATGATGCCAATGATAATAATCCTGGCAATATATGTCTCTATCCCTACAGACTCATTTTATACATACATACATACATACATACATATATACAAAACACATGCATATAATGTGCCTGGGTATTTTGCATGTATGCATGTCTGTGTATCACGTGTGCACCTTGTGCCTGCAGAGGCCAGAAGAGGATGTCAAATCCCCTGGTACTGTAATTCCAGATGGTTGTGAGCTCTCACGTGCTGAGAATCAAACTCAGGTCCTCTGGGAGAGCAGCTGGTTCTCTTAAGTACTGAGCCATCTCTTCAACCCCTCTATAGACGTTTTTTGGGGGGAGGGTAAGCATACCATGGCATGTGTGTGGAATTCAGAGGACGACTTCAGGGAGCCAATTTTCTTCTATCACAGGATCCAGGGATTATATTCAGGTCCTTAGGCTTGAATGACAACATTTTTACCTGCTGAGGCATCTCACCAACAGTATCCCTATAGACCAACAGTTCACAACCTGTGGGTCTCGACCCCTTTGGGCGTTGTATATCAGATATTTACATTATAATTCATACCAGTAGCAAAATTACAGTTATGAAGTCCCAACCAAATAATGCTATGGTTGGGGGTCACCACAACATGAGGAACTGTATTGAAGGGCCGCAGCATTAGGAAGGCTGAGAAGCAGTGCTGTAGACTATTGACAGACAGTCACCATGTGAGCTCTAATAATTACTAGAATCACAGTTTAAGACCAACCTCTTAGTGGTGGAGTACAATCTCTGCATTATGAGAACTTGGATACTCGATGCTTGAATATTTTTTTTTTTGAGACAAGGTTTCTCCGTCTAATTCTGGCTGTCCTGGAACTCACTCTGTAGACCAGACTGGCCTTCAACTCAGAGATCTGATCTGCCTGCCTTTGCCTCTCAGATTCACGGATTAAAGGTGTGTGCCACCACCAACCGACTTGAATAATTTTAAGAGTGTATCCATCATCTCTCAGAGACAGATCAACATGTCTGTAAGAAGCCAAGGGTTCCCATTGTGACAGTCTCTATATTCATTTCTTCTGTGTTTGTGTTCCCATGTGCACATGAGTGTTCATGCCATGGATGTGCAGGTACCGGGGGAGGCAGAGAAAATGTCAAATGCTCTAGAGTTCAAATTACACAGTTGTGAGCTGCTGATGTGACTTCTCGGATCTAAACTCACGTCCTCTGGAAGAGCAGCAAGTGCTCTTAACCTCGGAGCCATCTCTGCAGTGCATCTCGCTCCATCTCGATGGCTTTTCCGTCTAAGACTTTCCTTTCGAGTCTCTGGTTGCATCCTTAGGATCTGCTGGTCTTTCCAAAGGGACGGGCATGACTCGTCAACTGTGGGTTTCACAGTCACACCTCAAAAATACTTCTATTCATCCATGTTTACCAATTATTGCTTCAAGGGCTTTTAAAAGTAGCTTCTCAATTAAGTCCATTAAAGAAGAGCTTTCCTGGGTGATCTATTTCATTCTTTTCCCGGACGCTGTGCATCTGAAGGGACCACACTGGTCCCTGGGCGCCTATGAGCTCACTGATGGGGCTTTCCAAATAGCTCATCATGAGCACCAGCTGTCGGGCCTCAGGGCCGGACAGCTGCTAGGAGGACCACTGTGCAACACCAGCAACACCGGTGAGTAGATGGGACAGGAATTTTGACGCACCTATGAGCAAGCTGAAGACACTTAGTTAACACCTGCCATAAAGAGAGGAAAAGCTTGCACTAAGTCGCTGAAATGCTGGGTCTTTTTGTCACTGCAGCAAATTCTAGCTGTATTTTGGTGGAAAAAGTCCTCTCTTTATTTTTAACTCTTTGGCTTTCCCACTATGGCTTCGGCTTTATATTTACTCCCTAATCAAATGAATTTCAATCTAGCAGACCAAACATGCTCTGTGCTCAGCTCTCAGTTCCTAGCTATTTTAGGACATCTTTAGTGTGCAGAAGAACCTCAATTTGAATGTATTGCAAAGTCTCGCAGTTGACTTCAAATAAACTCAACATCTTCTTTCTGTCAGTCGCTTCCTTTACGGCTTTCCCTTAAAAAACATTGCCGTCTCCCATTCGCCTAGCATTTTAATTAGGAAGTGTTCACATTTCCTCCTCTTGGGGGCAGTCTTTTGAATTGGCAAGGTGCAAAAAGCAGACAGCCCAAGTCCAAATTATGGGGGCAGGATGTGCCTGCATCCTTAAGACTTCCCCTGCCCAGGGATAGGGTCCAGGTAGCTCTACTGGTTTGGAACTCACAGAGATCTGCCTGCCTCTGTCTCCTGAGTGCTGGAATCAAGTACCATGTCCAGCGTCCTAGGAATCTTCTTACCTAAATCCTGCCGAGCTTTGAAGAAATAGGTCCTCATTTTTCCTCTCAGACTGGATGGACTGACTTTTCTTTTACCTAGTTTTGTAGAAAGAAAGAAAGAAAGAAATGATTGTCTTCAATCAGCCACCTTAAAATTTTTTTCCTTTTTTTCTTCTCCCCCTCTTCTGACTCCCTATTCACTTAAAAGGTGTTTGTAATAATTGGCTTGATTCATTCTCCACAAGCTGCAATGGATTTTCTGTATAGAATCTTCTTGCCTCTCTCACACTGCTGTTGAAGGGATGGCTTCCATTCCCTGAATTCGGTCAAGAAAGGGAAGTCAAGACCAACGCTGCAAGGTATTCACCGATCTCTGGTCTCTGAACCCAGTGACTACCCACGCTGCTTCGTTACTTGTGTGGGTGATTTTATGCCAATTGGAGATCTGGAAAACTGCCTTTCCAAGCGTCACCCTGCCATTTACTTAATCACCAACCCAAGCTCTTGGTTTAACTGTTCCTCCCATCACCAGCCCACAAAAGGAGTGCGAAAATCAGATTTTAGTTACACTTTGAGTAAGACTTACGAATGTATTTGGGGCTGGCTGGGTGCTACAGTTCCTGTTTCAGTGTCAATCAAAAGAGAAGAGCGATTGAGAGTCAAGCACGATCCAAAGAACAAAGGGTCCTGGTCGCAGTCCAAGGTGCTACTTTCCTTTGCTAAGGCAATTTTGGTATCACTTTAGGCTGAGAGCCAAGAATATTTCTCGCATAACTGTAGCCTGTAGATATGCTATACTTAAAGAAACAAAGCTCTGATATAAAAGGATCCCATATGTACAATCGGAACTATAGAGCCACACATTTGGGGTTATAGAGAGAGAGGATTGAGTGAGAATAAGTCAGGGTCAGCTGTTAGGGTTGCTATTAATAGTACCATTTTTTTTTCTTTTCTTTTTTGAGACAGGGTTTCTCTGTGTAACAGCCCTAGCTGTCCTGGAACTAGTTCTTGTAGACTAGGCTGGCCTTGAACTCACAGAGATCCATTTGCATCTGCCTCCCAAGTGCCAGGATTAAAGATGTGTTGTGAGCAACCACCACCTGGCAATGGTACCATTCTTATCCCCAGGTTTTTGAGACTGGTTTTCTCTTTGCTGTTTGTAATTTTGAGTCCGAATGAGAGTATTTCTAAGATCTTGTGATGTGCATGTCTGTGGGGAATTATCTTGATTGCACTGAGGTAGGAAGACTTGCCCACTGTGAGTGGAACCATTCCTTAGGCAAGGGACCATGGACCACGTGAATGAAAGAGGGGAGCAGAGTAGTAAGCATGCGTTTGTTACTCTCTGCTCCTTGACCGTGGTTGTGATGGGAACAGCTGCTTCCAGCTCCCGCTACCTTGAACTCTTTGGCACGATGGAGTGCACCATCACGCGCCAAAACAAACCTCCTTTCCCCGCAAGCTGCTTTTGCCACACAACCAAAACAAATAAATCCGAACCTGCACAAAGATGGAGGCAGAGTTGGGCGTTAGTGATGTGCCACGTTGTCTCTCAGCTTACTTGAGCTTCACTTCCTTCTCTGCTGTGCCTGGTGGTCCCTAGTTCAGAAGATCTCTGCGCTAACACCTTCCAGGGGTAGGAAAGGCTGGAGAGAACCCTAGAGGTTGCTCACTACTTAGGAAAACTTCCAATCAACTGTCCTATGTTCAACTCCTCCCAGCCTCCTAGGTTTAGAGGGCTCTGTCACCCCCAGTTCCTGGTGCTGCTTTCAATGAGACATATCCTGCACAGAATCACGTGTTTGAATGTTGGTCCCCAGTTGGTGGTGTTGTTTGGTGAGGTTGTGGGATCAGTAAGAGGCAGAGTCTTACTGGAGGAAGAGTTCATAGGTTTGCCCCACATTTCCAGTTCCTTCTTTCTACATTGGTTTGCTGTTGAAGATATGATCTCCCAGCTCCCTGGTTCTGGCTATCTGCCACCCTGCTTCCCATGCCATTATGGACTTTCTGTCTGAAATTTTAAGCCACAATAAACCTTTTTCTTTTGTAAGTTGTTTTCATTTATAGTATTTTATCATAGCAACTGAAAAGTAACTAATAAACTTGTTGGGGGCCAACCTCAACAAAAATACCTTTCTTCCAGAGTGGAGGCATGGGAATTTAGAAATACAGTATAGAATACAAAGACACGAATGAAAATAATAAAATGAAGAAACATATACGATACTATCGGGAAAGAATTTCAGTGGGTACTGAAAATTCGTCTGTGTTTAATTTCCCACAGTTTAATATACCTCTGACTTCAAAAGTTAGGAGTAGAACAAAAGGACTGTATTAACATACAAATTAAAGTCATGGGGTACAGTCATCACTCATGCTCTTGACTCATGCCCTAGACCAAACACTCTGTAGGCAAACCACTTCCTGAGTGGAATCCCAAGTTATTTCCTTAAAGGGAACTAGAATTTAGTTGGATCCTTAGACTTTTGTTTTAGGTAGGAACCAACTACTTCCCTATTTCAGGAGCACGAGGTCTGGCAACTAACCACACCTGCTGATGATAGTCTTGAGAAAGCAGAACTCTGATTTACATATAGGTGGAACATTTGAATTAGAAGCACAATAACTCTCTGACCTTTGGCCTCTTTGGGCCTTCACATAAACTTTTGATAGAGGTTTAATATCTAGAATACACCAAACTATATATATGTGTGTATAAAATTTAAAAAACCCAAAATTATGAACAACAAAAATTCAAACAACCAAATCAACAAATGGATTAATGAACAGGCAGTTCACAAAAGAAGAAACAAAAATGGCCAATAAATGTATTAACAATTGTTCATCCTCACCAGCCATCAAAGAAATGCAAATCAAAACACCACTGAAGGGCTAGAGAGATGGCTCAGAGGTTAAGATCACTTACTGCTCTTGCAGAGGACTTGGCTTAGGTTCCCTGCATCTACATGGTGAATTGAAAGTGTGCTTAACTCCAATTTCAGAGGATCTAGTGTCCTCTTCCTGCCTAGGCAGGAAGCAGGTACATGCATAGTGCATTTTCATACATAGAGGCAAGACACCCATACAGATGAAATAAAAATAAATATTTTAAAATTGAAATTTGATCTTCCTGCAGTCAGGATGTAGACCAGTCACTAAGGGAAGAATCAGCTGGGGCTGGAGAGATGCGCTGGTGTGGCGGAGTGCCTATTGCTCTTGCATGGCCCAGCTTCCGTTCCAGCACCCATGCCAGGCTGCTCACAACTGCCCTAACTCCAGCTCCACCTCCACTCCCTGACATACACATAATTAAAAGTAACTAAACAAAATCCATGCTGCGTTGGCAGCACATATACCAAGAAGAAAGAAGTAACACTAGGTGTTGGTGTAGACGTGAATAGAAGGGAACCATTATACACCGCTGCTGGGAATGTAAGCCCATCCGGCTTCTGTCAAAATTAGTAGGCAAGGTTCTCAAAAAATTAAAAACATTATCTACCATCTGACCTCACTGCACTACTCCTGGGGGACTCCATTGAGGGACTGTATCGCTGAGATATTTGCACATTCATTTGCAAATATTTGCAGCAACTCCAATAGCTAAGTTATGGAACCAACTAGGTGTCTAAAAACAGAGGAATGGCTAAAGAAAATGTGATATATACACACACACACACAATGGAATTTTGTTGTTTGCATGGATATACTTGGATATATATATATATATAACATGGATATACTTGCAGGCAATCATATTAAGTCAATTAAGCCAGCCTTAGAAAGACAAATGTTGAATGTTTTATCTCATTTGTGGCTCCTAGATCTTATATGGTTACACGAAACCATATGTGTATCTATTAATGCAAAACAAATTGTCTAGAGGAACAGAAAGGAGGGAAGGGGAATGAGGTGGAAATGGGGAATTATGATCAATATACATTTGGGGTTGTAGAGATGGTTTAGCTGTAAAGAGAGCTTGCTGCTCTTGCTGAGCTCAGAATTCAGTTCATAGCACCCACATCAAGAGACTCACAACCAACAACTTCAGCTCCAGGGAATCTGACTCCCTCTTCTGGCCTCCTCATGCATGCATATACATGATGTACACACACACACACACACACACACACACACACACACGATTAAAACTAAAATAAAAATATATTCCTCCAAGAAATTAAAAAATTGAATTAAAATAAAGAAAATGTTCATATTTACAATGGATTTTTAGGCAATAAAGAATTAAATCATGGTATTTGCAGGAAAAAGGATAAAACTGGAGATCATTATATTAAGCAAAAAAGAGCAAATAGTTCATGTATTTTTTTTTCTCATGTGCAGAAATGTGATGTTTAAGTTTGTATGTGTGTGTGTTAGGCCATGAAAGGAGAAAGTGGTTCATGGGCTGGGCAGCGGTGGCTAATGCCTTTAATTCAAGCACTAGGGAGGCAGAGACAGGCAGATCTCTGAGATCAAAGCCAGCCTATTCTACAGAGTGAGATCCAGGACAGTTAAGGCAAACACAGAGACACCTGTCTCAAAAAACAAAAACAAACAAACAAAACAACTACAACAAAAATGGCGACCAAGATGGGGAAGAAGAAGATTTTAAGGGGTGAAGAGAAGGTGCCAGAATACATGTGACATGAATGCACAAGAGTAGGGAGGAATGGGTGGTGTTTGGTAGAAGAAAGGGGACCAATAAGAATCCAGCAGATGAGATGGGAGGGCAGTAGAGAAAGAGATAAGAACAAAATATAATGACATCATGTGTGAAGGTTTCATCATGAAACCATCACTATATGTTGACTTAAAAAAACTTGACTTACAAGATCCAGCAATACCACTTTTGGGTATATAGCCAAAGGATGCTCAATCATACCACAAAGACATGTGCTCAACTATGTTCATAGCAGCATTATTTGTTATAGCTAGAACATGGAAACAACCTAAATGTTCTTGGCTGAAGAATGGATAAGGAAAATGTGGTACATTTACACAATGGAGTACTA
>LOEQ01003737.1:180164-191199 GCA_001685075.1 Bramus lutescens
AGAGAGAGAGAGAGAGAGAGAGACTCTAGAAAGAATTACAGTTGAGTTTCCTGATGTTCTGCTGCGGGGAAATAAAATGTGTATTTTAAGAATTTTTTTTTATTTCTGTTTCTCTCTTCACAGCTCAGCCAAACAGTCAACATTGATGGGAAAACATTAACATGGAGAATTGATTTCCCCCCTCCAAAGGTGTTGGGACCACAGAGGCAACATCCTCCAGAGCTGATATGTCAAAATGTTGATGTTCTCATTTAAGACTGTCATCGTTGTGGTAATTGGTACCTCCGTTTGTTAGACTCTGTTTATGTGCGTTTCATTTCAAGTGTTGTTTCTTAGGGTAATACTCACAAGGGCTTGGGGCTCCCGGAGTGAAAAGTGTTATATAAACTGAAATGATTACCCCCTGGCAAAAGGTAATCTCCCTGGCACACACCACCTGGCTCTGACAACTCATGTTTGCAACAGTACCTCACTGGTAAGGGAGAGTTTTCCGTGTCTGCTGTCTCCAGCAATCCCCCTGATAACACTGCGAAGAACACTTGGGGAAGTGGGGGTCCTGGAGCTCTTCTGTTTTCCAGGCTCATGAGGTCTTTGCCTGGCAGGTGGCTGCCTCTTCACAGGTGTTTCTGTGTCTTGCTAACGAAACCCATCCCAGGTGACTAAGTCTCTGAGCTGAGGCGGATTTACAGGGGCAGAAACCGGCGCGAAGTAATTAGAGGAAGTCCTTTATTTTTCTTTTATAATCTCCTAAGGAGGAACCCTGGGCAGATAATTGTTAGGCCCATCTGACAGCTTGGGCGAGATGGGGAAGTCTGTGAATGAAATTCATTCCATCAAAAACATGAAAACATTTTGGTTAAGTGCGCAACCATGAAACGTGAAAGCAGTATTTGTAAATGGATGAAGCACCTGACTTAGCCACAGGCTAGGAGATAACTTGCATTAAGTCGTGTGTGTGTGTGTGTGTGTGTGTGTGTGTGTGCGCGCGCGCGCGCATGCGCGTGTGTGGTGTGTGTGTGTGTGGGTTGTGTGTTTCAGCAGGGCAGGTGCACATAGAACTTTTAGCACTGTGACAGAGTGTTCAAGACCTGTGCAAACCCAAGTCAGACCAACTTCCAGCGCGGAGAGCAGAAATGGACATGGAGTTCCCCACCCCTAGCCACAGAGCTCCTGGCAAGGGATTCCTGCTAGGAGAGGGAGAGTCAGCTTTCTTTCAGAGTGGAGCCCCTGCTGAGACAGCGGTGCTATACAGGCAGCACAAACTGGACTGGGTGGATTTAAACGAAAAAGATACAAAGTTGTTGGTGATAGGGAATGGGGGGGATGGATATGAGAGGAGAAATTAGAGAAGGGGCCAATGCAATGAAAACGCCCATAAAATTCCCCAAGAACTCGTAACAGACACACACACACACACACACACACACACACACAATTTTAAAAACTGTGTGGGGTTGTAGAGATGGTTCAGAGGTTAAGAGCACTGGCTGCTCTTCTAGAGACCCAGGTTCAAGGATCTAGGTTTGATTTCTGGAACCCACAGGGTGACTCACAACCGTGTAATAATTCCAGTCACAGAGAAGCCAGTGTCCTCTTTTGGCCTCCATGGGAACTGCAAGCACAGTGCACAGACATACATGTAGGCAAAATGCCCAAATACATACAAATAAAAATCAAGGAAAAATTAAAACAAAAACGTGTGTAGACATGGCTGTCCGGAACTTGCTCTATAGACCAGGCTGTCCTTGAACTCACAGAGATCCACCTGCCTCCCGAGTGCTGGGATTAAAGGTGTGCTCTGAGCTGAGATCTTTATTAAAACATTTCTAGGCATTTAACAGTTCCTTTTAGGAGGGGTGGGGTAGGGGTGGGAGGCTGGAGAGATGGTTCAGCCATTAAAGGCTAGACTTACAACCAAAATCTTAAGAGTTCGGTTCCCAGCACCCACTGCTGTCTCTCCAACCACCTTTTTGGTCTTATACTACACCAGCACACATAAATGGTATATAGAAATAATAATCTTAAAGAAGAAACCAAGAAAGAAGAAAAGAAAGAAAGGAAGGAATAAAGAAAGAAAAGGAAATTAAAAAAAAGAATGAAATTTTCCCTCCGATCAGAGCACTAAATAATACTATAGCATTTGTGGGTGGGATTTGATTTCTTCCCTTATCTTGAAGGAATAGCATAGTACAATACACATAGCTGTAGGTGACCTCCAAATACTGTAGGAGGGAAACAGTTTTGGGAGACCATAGGCCAGCAACAGCAAGTGTGGAGCTCGGCTCCAAGGTCATCCAAGGACCAATTTTGTCACCTGTGCAAACCTTGGTGTTTAGGAGCTCAGTTTCTCCGTGTCCATTTGGGTGGGGAAACTCCTGCTTTATAGAGCAGTTCTGAGAATTAGATAAATAGCAAGTGCTGTATGAATGGCATGTAGAAGAAGGTCACATATCATGGCCCTGCTTACTATGGCTTGATGATTCTTCCCTTGTGCCCAGAATCTAGACATGTGAGGTCAGGGCTTCTTTCAGCTTCCTCCCTTGCTTCTTCAAAACCCTAAATACTAATGCTCTAGAAAGTCTTTATTGAGTTGGTGTTAGTCTTGATTCACCACAGCAATGCTCCATATTCATATCTTGATTAGATCAATTGGATGGGTGGATTTTGGAAAGGACTGTTTGGGCCAGTTACATAGCAGTTGACACTCTGGCTTGTATGAACGATTCAAATAGGAATCAATAATTGCAACTTTATTAGGACTAGAGATAGAGTTCAGTTGGTGGAGCACTTGGCTAGCATGCATGAAGCCCTGGGCTTGATTACCAGCTCTGCATAAACTGGCATGATTGTATTCTGGCCTTGAATATGTATCAAGTTGGAGGCCTGCCTGGCATACAAGAATTACAACTTTATTATTCTTAAGCCACTCTTGTCTATAAGATCTGACATCATACTTAAAGACAGTGGGACAATGAAAGCATTTCCTGGAATCTGAAGTGAAGGTGTCACCAGTTCTGCCTTCCCCTTTCCTCCTTTTATACTTTCCACTACTTGTTGTGGGATATTTGTTTATATGGTAAAGATGAGGCTTTGCCTAAGGCACCTTGTGATTGGCTTAATAAAAAGCTAAATGGCCAATAGGTAGGCAGGATAGTCTAGGCGGGACTTCTGGGCAGAGAGAGATAAGCTGGGAGGAGAAAATTAGGTGCAGGATTTCACCAGTGAGACACAGAGAGGAAACAGGAGGTGCAAGGTGGAAGAGAGGCAACACTANTGTGTGTGCGCGCGCGCGCGCATGCGCGTGTGTGGTGTGTGTGTGTGTGGGTTGTGTGTTTCAGCAGGGCAGGTGCACATAGAACTTTTAGCACTGTGACAGAGTGTTCAAGACCTGTGCAAACCCAAGTCAGACCAACTTCCAGCGCGGAGAGCAGAAATGGACATGGAGTTCCCCACCCCTAGCCACAGAGCTCCTGGCAAGGGATTCCTGCTAGGAGAGGGAGAGTCAGCTTTCTTTCAGAGTGGAGCCCCTGCTGAGACAGCGGTGCTATACAGGCAGCACAAACTGGACTGGGTGGATTTAAACGAAAAAGATACAAAGTTGTTGGTGATAGGGAATGGGGGGGATGGATATGAGAGGAGAAATTAGAGAAGGGGCCAATGCAATGAAAACGCCCATAAAATTCCCCAAGAACTCGTAACAGACACACACACACACACACACACACACACACACAATTTTAAAAACTGTGTGGGGTTGTAGAGATGGTTCAGAGGTTAAGAGCACTGGCTGCTCTTCTAGAGACCCAGGTTCAAGGATCTAGGTTTGATTTCTGGAACCCACAGGGTGACTCACAACCGTGTAATAATTCCAGTCACAGAGAAGCCAGTGTCCTCTTTTGGCCTCCATGGGAACTGCAAGCACAGTGCACAGACATACATGTAGGCAAAATGCCCAAATACATACAAATAAAAATCAAGGAAAAATTAAAACAAAAACGTGTGTAGACATGGCTGTCCGGAACTTGCTCTATAGACCAGGCTGTCCTTGAACTCACAGAGATCCACCTGCCTCCCGAGTGCTGGGATTAAAGGTGTGCTCTGAGCTGAGATCTTTATTAAAACATTTCTAGGCATTTAACAGTTCCTTTTAGGAGGGGTGGGGTAGGGGTGGGAGGCTGGAGAGATGGTTCAGCCATTAAAGGCTAGACTTACAACCAAAATCTTAAGAGTTCGGTTCCCAGCACCCACTGCTGTCTCTCCAACCACCTTTTTGGTCTTATACTACACCAGCACACATAAATGGTATATAGAAATAATAATCTTAAAGAAGAAACCAAGAAAGAAGAAAAGAAAGAAAGGAAGGAATAAAGAAAGAAAAGGAAATTAAAAAAAAGAATGAAATTTTCCCTCCGATCAGAGCACTAAATAATACTATAGCATTTGTGGGTGGGATTTGATTTCTTCCCTTATCTTGAAGGAATAGCATAGTACAATACACATAGCTGTAGGTGACCTCCAAATACTGTAGGAGGGAAACAGTTTTGGGAGACCATAGGCCAGCAACAGCAAGTGTGGAGCTCGGCTCCAAGGTCATCCAAGGACCAATTTTGTCACCTGTGCAAACCTTGGTGTTTAGGAGCTCAGTTTCTCCGTGTCCATTTGGGTGGGGAAACTCCTGCTTTATAGAGCAGTTCTGAGAATTAGATAAATAGCAAGTGCTGTATGAATGGCATGTAGAAGAAGGTCACATATCATGGCCCTGCTTACTATGGCTTGATGATTCTTCCCTTGTGCCCAGAATCTAGACATGTGAGGTCAGGGCTTCTTTCAGCTTCCTCCCTTGCTTCTTCAAAACCCTAAATACTAATGCTCTAGAAAGTCTTTATTGAGTTGGTGTTAGTCTTGATTCACCACAGCAATGCTCCATATTCATATCTTGATTAGATCAATTGGATGGGTGGATTTTGGAAAGGACTGTTTGGGCCAGTTACATAGCAGTTGACACTCTGGCTTGTATGAACGATTCAAATAGGAATCAATAATTGCAACTTTATTAGGACTAGAGATAGAGTTCAGTTGGTGGAGCACTTGGCTAGCATGCATGAAGCCCTGGGCTTGATTACCAGCTCTGCATAAACTGGCATGATTGTATTCTGGCCTTGAATATGTATCAAGTTGGAGGCCTGCCTGGCATACAAGAATTACAACTTTATTATTCTTAAGCCACTCTTGTCTATAAGATCTGACATCATACTTAAAGACAGTGGGACAATGAAAGCATTTCCTGGAATCTGAAGTGAAGGTGTCACCAGTTCTGCCTTCCCCTTTCCTCCTTTTATACTTTCCACTACTTGTTGTGGGATATTTGTTTATATGGTAAAGATGAGGCTTTGCCTAAGGCACCTTGTGATTGGCTTAATAAAAAGCTAAATGGCCAATAGGTAGGCAGGATAGTCTAGGCGGGACTTCTGGGCAGAGAGAGATAAGCTGGGAGGAGAAAATTAGGTGCAGGATTTCACCAGTGAGACACAGAGAGGAAACAGGAGGTGCAAGGTGGAAGAGAGGCAACACTARGTGCAAATCATAGATTAATATAAATGGGTTAATTTAAGTTATAAGAGCTGGTTGAGACAGGCTTAAACGAAAGGTCAAACTTTCATAACTAATAGTAAGAATCCATGTCATTATTTGTGAGCTGGTGGCCGATGAAAAGGCTTTCCAACATCTACTCATCTGGACCAATCTCTAAAGATCTCATCTGGCCATTCTTTTGAATAAATGTCAAGTCACAGACTTAGATAGAAAGTAGCTCTGACAATATAGAACATTTATTGGTTTATGAGATTTGGAAATTCTATAGCTTCTCTGGCTTCATGAAGATGCCCAGTGGTTGACTCTGTTGGACAAGAGGTGTTCTGTTTTGATTAATCTGGCAGAGATGTCCTGGAGAAGATTCTAATGGACTGGGCTATCTTTAGATGAGTCTATCTTTGACACAAGTATAAGGACCAAAGGGATGGGACATTTTGGTTGGTCAGTTTGTGCCCTATGACCATACTTGGGTTGGAGGAACAAGTGTATTGCTATTTACAGTTCTCTTTGAACCAAATGAACTAGAGTAGGGCACAACATATTCCTATCTATCATTCACCCCTTGCTTGTACTTATTCTGTTGACAGATAAAATTATTGTGACCGAATGCCATACTGTTTTTCTCTGGCACTGAGACCTGAGCTGTCCTTTGGAGCTCTGCTATACTGTAGCCTCTCTCTATCTGTCTGTGGCATTAAGTACTTCCTACTTGGCAACAATCCATTTTAGTGTCTCCCTGAAGTATGTCCCTCCCTCCACGAGGGCAAACCTGGATGAACAATGAAGGAAGTGACGCGTTCAGTTTCTGACATCCTGAGCGTTTGTTATTTCATGTGGTGTTCTAAGAACAGGAAGCTAAGTTTCATAGTTAATATACTAGGGCAAATAACTTAGACTTTGTATTGCTGGAGAATGGATTTTTTTTAAAACTTGCAACTGAAATAAATGCCTAAAGAAACCAAAAAACAGCCTCTGCCAGAGAATACTCACAGAGAAATTTAGAACAGGCAGATATGCGAAAAAGGAGCAACACATCCCTTTCATCTATGGACTGAAGGCCCTAAGCCTTTCTGGAGAACACTGCCTACAGCAGTAGTGACTATTTGTTGCAGATAAGCTTACAAACATGGTGCTGATTTCTCCTACCTTTTCAAAGGATTTTGGACTTAAAAGAAAAGTAGGACTGTGTAAAGGGCTAGACATTAGCAGCGACAGCTGTAGGAATCCCCCTGCTCTCTTACAATTGAAGTCAAGGCAAAAGAAGAAAACCCCTTGATCAGAAGTTTCATGAAGTTTTGAATGAACCTCTCTGCCTGTGATAACCACTATTTGGCCTAATCATGACTCTCCATTCAAGTTTTTTCACTTCCCTTTCCAGCTGTTGCTCAGAGCAACAGCTCAGCAGCTTAGAGCCTTGACCAACCATAACTGCCAAGCTTCCTCTTCTGGTGTGATTAAACCTTGTGGAACCTTGTGGCTTTTATCACCAGCTTAATGCTAATCACGTATTCTAGGATCCTTTCCCCTACTGTGACAAGACACGATGAATGAGACAACTTAAAAACAAAGTGCTTAATTAGGTTTCTGGTTCCAGGTTGTTAATATCCACAACAGTGGAGCAAAGGTGTGGTGAGGAACAGTTGAGAGTTCACATCTGGGAATGGCTCAAGTCTTTTGAAACCTCAAAGCCCACCTCCAGTGACACACCTCCTAATCCTTCACAAACAGTTCCACCACTAGAGAGCGTTTATCCAAACATATAAGCCTATAGGGCCAGTCTCATTCCAACCACCACAAGGACTTACAACCAAGTTGCCAGGAGATTTCTCCCATGCAGTTAATGAAGGGAAAGGGTTTTTTGTTTTGTTGTTTTATTTTTCTAACAAGGCTGATTTCTCTTAGCTAAAGAGAATAGCCATTTTTACTTTTTAAATTTTATAATTTAATGTAGCACTTACTTCATTGCTATATCTTTTAGGAGCCTGCCTCACCTAACATGTCCTTAAGTGGCTGATGTTTTTCTCTGTTTCCTGAAGTTTCTATTTCAATTTGATAAAGAGTTGGGACAACTGGAGTGTGAGGCTGCTTGCTCCAGTCTGAGGAGATCAGGAAGCATATACAGAACAGGAAGTGCGTCTGGGCTATGAAAGTTAAAATTTATCCTCTATCTGTGGTAGGAGGAGGCTGCTAGATCTTCCTGGCTGCCCAGATAGCTTAGGCCTGAAATAATCACACAGAAACCATATTATCACTAATTGGCACATAAGTCACTGCTTGGCCTATTAGCTCTAGTTTCTTATTGGTTAACTCTTACATATTAATTTAACCCATTTCTATTAATCTGTATATTGCCACATGGCTGTGACTTATCAGGTAAAATTCCCAGTGACTATCTCTGGTGGCTCCATGGCTTCTCTCTGATTCTGCCCTTCCTTTTCCCAGCACACAGCTTAGCTTTCCCTGCCTAGTTTTGTTCTTCCCTGCCATAGGCTCAAAGCAGTTCTTTATTTATTAACCAATAAAAGCAACACACAGAAAGAAGGACTTCCCTCACCATCTATCCATCTACTTCCTCCATCTAGACTCTACTTAGCTGGAATATACAACACCTGAAAGTAGCTCCTGCTGCCATACCTTCTCTGCCATGTGGACTGTACCCTCCAACTGTTAGTCCAAATAAACCCTCCCTGAGGCTGCATCTTGTCAGGTATTTGGTCACAGTCATAGGGAAGGTGATGCCCTCCAAACTGAAATATCTCCTTCTGGAGGATAGCTCCTTAAGACTCAGAAGGTAAGCAAACATACTAGACTCAGGTGTAAATTCAGGAGTCTTAGTAAGCTCCTGAAACTTACAAGCTGCACAAGGCTGTATCCAATTGTAGGGAAGAGGACACTATCTGACCTGCAAGCTGTGCAGAATGCTGCAAGGATTGAGTTTTTGTGAGTTGTGGCCCATGCTGGGGTGGATTTTTCAGTGGTATAGCTATCTTTGAGGTCATCCATTCTTCTATAAGTAACCCCAGCAAACTCACGGCTTCCCTAAACTAGATGGGTGGAGTCATTTCATTGCTTTGTTGTTGGTATTCTATATGGGGTGAACAGACTAGAAATTTGTTAATGTCTTTCTAGGAAAAATCATGCAGTTCCCATTCCAGGATATCTGAAACTTTGCCAGGGAAGCATCCATCCCCTCTTTCTTTATGTGGGGAGGTGTATGAGAATTCTAAGGACTGTGGGCTGGTGGAGGCTTAGTTTTTACTTGATGGCCCAAAAAGATTGGTGTTGCTTAACAGGAAACTAAAAGTAACAGTCTTTAATGGATCACATAATGTGGAGAGGTAATAATTAACAAGCAGTATGATTGGTAATATACTCCAATATAGGGCACTTTGTATGTATAACCTCATGGTTTCTTTTAGCTGTCAAAATTAGTTTGTGCAGGTGTATTTTCATTGTACCTCAATTTAGCTGCATCATATTCTTATCCCTCATATGGTGATAACTTGTGTCTCATGTAGTAGGAAAAATCTGGAAGGGCTAAGGGATTGATGCTCAGGGGACAAACCCTGATAGTGAGTGACTGGGAACTGATGGGCAAGCACCCCCTCCTCTCCTTCTCTGAGCCGACACCCCTGAGGCACGCTTCATGCTGTGCCACCAGGGAAGAAAGGGCCAAGGGCAAGGCTCTTGATAGTGTGGGCACCTACTTGGGCATCTTTCCCTAACAGAAATAATAATCAAAACCAATGTCACATGACCACAGTCAAAGCAGGATCTAGTGCCATCGTGAAATACAGGAATGCAGGTCTTCTTTACATTCCCACCAGACTTCCTATGGATTCTGGAGGATCAGACCAGACGATGGCCCTCGATTGCTGCTGCTATGGTAAAGTGTGAGGCTTTTCCTGAGCAGGTTGGCACAGTCTCTGCTACAAAGGGTATGGCAATTATTAGCTTGGCAAAAGGGTTTTTCTTGACATCCATCACTTAGGAGGTGCAAAGTAGGTTCATATTAGTATGGGAAGGGAAACTCTAGGAACTTGTTACCCAGAATAGAGAAACACTATCCTTCTTGTTGCTGCTGTAATAACCATTGGCTAGAAATGGCTCATTGTACCATTTTGAGGCACTTCATGCTGATCTTCTCCATTAGTGGTATCAGACAAACTGGGCATGACAAGTGGGAATTGAGAAATGCTTTGGATAGTCTAATAAGACACATGCACTTCAGCGGATGAGAGGCAAACTCCACAGACACTAAGAGACATGCCACATCAGTGACTTTTTCCTGGAATCTGTTGGGGGCCAAACTAAGATGTCCCCTCTGTCTCTCTTACTACTAGGAGGAAAGTCACAATGCTGAGTGAGATGTGTGGACTTGTAGGGAAACGTTTAGGAATAATATCACTTAGGAGTGGAATGCAGGGCAGGAGAGAACTTTGTAGAAAGCCCAGACTGGATATAAACCAAGAGGTCTTAGGATATTGGCGAATGTGCTGGCTAAAGATGAGGTGTAGACTTTTCTGCTAAACTCTACAACTGGACAGTTGTAACCATCAAGAGGGTTCTAGGGTGAGGGTGTGCTTTCTGCAGGAGAGCTATAGTCTCTATTTGAAGTGATATTTTGTTTTACTCTTTTACACCCAGCTCCCAAATAAATACACAGAGACTTATTTTTACTTATGAAGGCCTGGCTTTAGCTTAGCTTGTTTCTTGTCCGCTTTCCTAACTTAAATGATCCCATCTACCTTTTGCTGCTGTGCTTTTACCTTTATCTATCCTATATTCCTTTCTTTCCTTCTTACTCTGTGACTGGCTGTCCTGAGTGGCTGACCCCGTCATTCTCCTCTTCTCCTTTTTTCATTCCTCCCTCTTCTTTCTCTCTCCTGCCTAGCTATTGGCTGTTCAGTTCTTTATTAGACCAATCAGGTGTTTTAGACAGGCAAAGTAACACAGCTTTACCGAGTTAAATGCAACATAAAAGAATGCAACACATCTTTGCATCATTAAGCAAATATTTCACAGCACAAAAGAATGTAACATATCTTTAACTAATGTTACACAACACACTGTAATGACCACGGGACACTAGAAAATTAGACAACAGGTGCTGCCATCATGATCTGGGCATATCATGATCAGATGGAAATAGTACTTGGTAATGGTCAAGAAAGTTGGTGACTTTGAAGGATGGTGTGACATACAAGGAAAAAGGACTGAGCTATGTACTATGTAGTCAGTGGTTCCTTTATATGAAGGGTAAATAGCCTGGAATGGAAATACACACATGGTGTGGGAGAATTGTCTGTATTCTGTCAATCATATTTTAAATAAATGCTGATTGGCCAGGCAGGAAGTATAGGCGGGAAAACCAGACGGGAAATAGAAATGATGCAATGAGAACAGGAGAATTCTGGGAAGGAGGAAGTTGATTCCTCCCACT
>LOEQ01003737.1:209096-223740 GCA_001685075.1 Bramus lutescens
TACTGACCAATCAGCATTTATTTAAAACATAATTGACAGAATACAGAATTGTCCTGCCCCACAGTGTCACTCGCTCTTCCTGCTGCCTATGGATCCAGATGTAGAACTACCAGTTACTTCTCCAGCACCATGTCTGTATGTATACCACCATGCTTCCTGCCATGATGATAACAAACTAAACCTCTGAACTGTAAGTCATCCCCAATTAAATGTTTTCTTTTGTTGCTGTGGTCATGGTGTCTCTTCACAGCAATGGAAACCCTAAGACAAATGGTAACAAGATTCTTGTTAAAATGATTACGTGGGTGAAAGAATCTTTTTTGTTTTCTCGCTGTAACAATTAACACAGAGGAGCAAAGTTCCCAAATACATGAAGATTTCTCACAACCAGCAAACACACCATCAGTTCCCTCTTGTACAGCACAGTTCCGACACCTGGAGACAGTGTCAGATCCCGTGAGTTGAGGGTTCAGTCCCAGAGATTGCCCTCGGCTCTGGAGCTGATAATGGCAAGCCCCTTGCCATTATCAGGGTTCCCATAATAATTTCCTTGGCTTTTATTGTTTGCTTGAGCAGCTCATAGAATTCAGGGAAACATTTATAGGGATTGGCTCATTACAAAGGATACAGCCAAAGAGGTGCTTAAGGGATGAAAGGACAAGTAATGGAACTCTCTTGACCTGTTGGGATGCCATCCTCTAGGAACTGCCTCGTGTTTGGCTCTCTGAAGCTCTCTAAGCCCACCTGAGTTCTTATGGAGGCTTTGTTCTGCAGACATGGCTGATTAAATCACCAATCTTTGACTGTCAACATAGCCTTTGGCCCCATTCCCTTCATTGAAGTTTGAGGAGGGGGCTCAAAATTCTGATTTTTCAGTCCTGCAGTGTTGTCTCTGGTAGGCAGCACTCATGCTGAAGTTATCTGGGGGCTGCCATGAGTCGAATTTATTAGCATACTAAAGACATTATACATAAGAGCCTAAAGATTTTAGGAGTTTTGTGCCAAGAAATGGTAACAGGTACTGAATATATGTCTTATGACAGCCTACAGAAAAGCCAGGGATCTACAGCACATCCCAAAGGGAGGGGACGAGTAACACAGTCAGACATCAAAGATGAGTTATAAAGGGGGAGTAAATCTCGTTATGTCAATTTGTCAGAATTCTTGTTAAAACTAAGTG
The DNA here is from genome assembly GCA_001685075.1 of Bramus lutescens. NCBI lineage: Eukaryota > Metazoa > Chordata > Mammalia > Rodentia > Cricetidae > Bramus > Bramus lutescens. Next base: position 210,277 of record LOEQ01003737.1, read on the forward strand.
AGGTCCATGAGAGACAGGAGGGTCCGAGGTAATGAGATAGGTACTCAGAGGACCTTCAGTACACTTTGGTCAAAGAGAGTCGTGGCCCTCTGCCTCTGTTTCTGTCTCTCACTTCCCTTTCTCGCTATGAATAACATGTTTTATTGCTTATTTCAAAGACACCCACAAGGGCCGGGGAGATGGCTCAGCAGTTAAGAGCACTTGCGGCTCTTCCAGAAGACCCAAGTTTGGGTACCAGCTCACGTGCTGGGCAGCTTGCAACTGCCCATGAGTCTAGTTCCAGGGGATCCTGCTTTCTCTTCTTGCTTTCATGTATATCTGCTCACATGTGGCAGCAAAGGCACACCCACATACAAATAAGTAACAATCATAAAATGATTATAATGACCACTTCTGCAAAGTTCTGAACTTATTTTTAACTATATTTTAGAGCTAATTTTTTATTTTAATTTATTTTATTGGTTTTTCGAGACAGGGTTTTGCTGTAGTTTTAGAGCCCATCTTGGAACTGCTTTTGTAGACCAGGTTGGCCTCAAACTCACAGATATCCGCCTGCCTCTGCCTCTCAAGTGCTGGGATTAAAGGTGTGCGTCACCACCGCCCAGTTTATGGCAACTTCATACATATATACAACATATACTTTATTCTCATTCATTTCCCTCCCTAATCATGCTTTCTCTCCCCTCCAATTGCTTCCCTTTCTTATTCTAGTTAGTCCTAGTCTGTTTCCTTTCATTTTGTTTTTATGAGACCGGGTCTCTTTACATTGTTCTGGCTGTGAACTCACTATGTCGACCAGGATGGTTTAAAATACACAGAGGGCAAATACACCTGCATTTACCTCTTGAGTGCTGGGATTAAAGGCGTGCGCCACATCGCCTGTCTATGTCTGTTTTCTTAACATACATCTCCTATCACGGGTCAAAGGGATTGTGCTTGCCGCCAAGCGCCGATGTCCTGAGTGCCATCCCTGGAACTCACACAGCAGAGAGAAAGAACTGACTCCTTCAAATTGTCCTCTGACCTCCAACACTGCTGTCAGGGCATGTGTACCTCCCCTCAGTGCGCATCCATGAAATAAACACACAAATAAATAAAGGTAAAGGACAGACCTTGGATTTACAGTGTCTGGGGTATTTACCACCCTCCGTGAAATTCAGAATATTGTGGAATTATTTGCAATTAGATAACCCTTGAGATAATTTTCAAGTTTGTGCTAAAGTTTGTTGCTGTTGTAGGTAATGATTGAGAGCTTCCATTTGGCCTGTCAGGTCTTTCCATCCATGTCTAATAAGCACCAAGTTTAATATAATCATTGCTATGTTTTTCTGTAGTTCCACACATCTTCTGAATCCAGTTGTGTTTCTGAGTAAACAGTACAGCCTAGGATCCAAGCACAAGAGAGCCAGGCCACAGAATTTCATGAGGAAGAGGGACTACTAGACAAGACATACATGTTGGTTTTTATTTTTGGGACTTCTTTAGGAATTTGGGTTTTGAAGTGAGGTACCACTTAGAGACCCTTAGCAATGATCATTACACAGCCAGTATAGACCTGTTTCAGTAGTTTGACAGCTGAGAAGACTCTACTGGCAGGTGTCAAATTTACCTACTTTTTTATTTCTACTGTGTCTGCTTTAGATTCATCCATCATCATTTCTTGCCTGGACCTGTTTAATGGTCTCCCAGGGTTTTTCTGCTTCCAAACATGCATCTCTATAGATTATTGTCCAAACAATAGCCAGAGTGGTCTTCTCAGACCATACCACATCATGCAGTTCTTCTGCTTAGAGCGAACTCAGAACACACTTCTTAATATTCTTACCTGATCTGGATGGTGCCACATTGTTTGGCTCTGATCTCATGTTCTCTCCTCTCGTCCATTGCCCATAGTAGCCTCCTCCACAACCACCCGCCCTGTATCCCTGCTTCCTCTCACAACCCTGGCGCTCATCGTCTCTTAAATGTTATTTCCACATCAATTTTGCATGAGAATTTCTTCATTCAGGGTCCGAGTCAAAAGTCACATGTCACCCTTCTCTATGTGTTATAATGAGATTTCTTTTATTCAGTCTTTTTTTCCCCATGCACTTAAACTTTTATTGACTTTTACTCCTATACACTTGTCACTCTGCTAGCTGCTAAGGGCACACAAATTAATAAGACCAAGTTGCTCTCTTCAAGGTCCTCAACTGAGTAAAAGAGGCAGAAAAATAATTTCAAAGACCTCAGGATATTTATGGCACAATGCAAAAGTGAGCTGTAATGGAAGGCTCACGGGAGCACAGAGGACATGGCCATTAATAACTGTGCCTGGGGAAATCAGGGAAGGTTTTGGAGAGTAACTGGCTGCCTGGGTAATTAGAGTGGAGGATCCTTGTTGCCGAATGGACACACTGAAACAAACAGCACTGCTCTATTTAAGACTGAAGGTTTTCCATTTTTGCAAAATATTCAGACAGAAATGTCCCTGTTTTAATGGTCCTTTTAGGTATGCAGTGTTGATTCCTTTACCTTCTTATTCAGCGAGGGCCACTTTTTGCTTAGCTGACTTAGCAAGAAAATTGATTTTCACTGTGTACCATCAGGAGACTGAGATCTTTGAATGGGGTGTGGTGTGGCAGCCAGAGGTCCTGGTGATAGAGCTGACCCGTTTTTCAGTCCTTGAAAGGATGAGTCGATGTCTTCTCTCCTGGGTAGGAGGCACCTTCTGATTGCCCTTGGTGTTTCCCATGAAGGTGAATATCTTCCTAACCAATCTTTGCAGAGAAACAGAGATGAGAGGAAACACACACAATTCTCATGCCCTAGTTAATACAACCATCACAACTATAGGTTTTTAGCTTCCTCGCACATGTTTTCCACCTAGCAATCACCAGGATGTATAATTATGTATTTGCTTCCAGCTCATTTGTTGGGCACAGTTGTTTTTGTTACATTTCTGGAAGTTCTATGAATGAGGAAATTTCTATGATTTACTATTCTCTCTTCATAGTGAGCACTTGGTGTACAGTTAATGCTCTCTCTCTCTCTCTCTCTCTCTCTATATATATATATATATATATATATTCAATGAGTGAGGGAGGGAATGTATAAATGGCAATGGTCTTGGTCATTCAAATACAATTCAAAAAAAGGTAATTACATGGGTTCACATGTATTAAAGGCTAATTGGCTCCTCTGGGAGACAAACCACCATGTGGGGGGGTTCACAGAGATGTTCAAGTGGGTGGGAACTCCGGGACCCTAACCATTCTCATATTCTCTTCCTAAGGGACAATTGAAACTGCACTCCTGGGGCTGGAGGTGCTCAAGATTATAGACCATAGAAATATTCTTGATTTGCTCACTTAGCAAAAGTTCTTTGCTTTTCACAGGAGAGAAATGCTAGTCAGATCCAGCTCTGATAGAATATGTTCAATGTTACTATAGCAATTTATTCAAGAAGAATATTCTTCTTGCAATTATTATTATGTATGTGCATGTATACTGTGTGACACTTTCAGAAGTTGCTTCTGTCTTTCTACAATGGGTACTGGGGATCACATTCATGTTATTGGGTTTTGGGGGCAAGAGCTTTTACCTTCTGAGTCATCTCATCCTCCCAAGAATGGTGCTGGAGAATGACCCAGGGCATGTATATGCTAAGCACATGCTGTTACACTGAAATATGCCTCCAGAACTTCCTTAAGTTATAAATCGAAAACGAATCATTTAAGGAGTAGTTCAGACCTAGTGACTGGATTATGGAGCAAATGGTTCACATTAGGCACTTGGCTTTTTCCTACTCTGGTTCTCAAGCTCTGTCTGTCTTTCTGGTGTGCGATGTTGTTCAACGCTTCGACTAGTAGAAAGGACCAATGACCCCAGGTAGGACTCGTGCAAGTCTGCCTGGTGGTTCTTCATTCCAGGGTTGTGAACTGACTTGACAGACCTTGATTGAGAACAATCTCAAGTTCTTTGATTAGAAAGCACAGCTGAAAAATGTTGGTACCTTTCAATAATAGACCACTAGGAACAAAGCTAAAAGTTATGAGGTGATAGACCTCAGGATTCCTGCCACCCTAGTGGCCATATCATGTATTACACACACCCCATCCGAGTCTAAATTAAATCCAAATTAGACAAATGGATACATGGGAATGTTACTCCCATGAAGGTGTTAGGATCAGTCCACAGGTAAATTATTTTATTTTGTGTGGTCTTGACTTTCAGGTGAGCCCTTAAAGGGAAGTCGCATGTCAAAGAGGTTGCTCTGTCAGCTTCAAAAAAGGCAAAGAACAAGATGAGGACAATTAGTGGGGTGGGGTGGGTGTCACATGCCTGAGCTCAAGGGTGCCCTCTAGGAGCAGAAAGCCGTTCCTGACCATCAGTCAGTGAGAAAGTAGAAGGCTGAGAATGAAGCTCAGTTGCTTCCCTGTCATGCTTGAGACCCTGGGTTCAATTGCCACCACTGCATGAACGAACAGGGTACGCCTGTAATCTCAGAGGTGGAAACCCGAAGGTCAGAAGTTCAAGGTTATCCTCAGTTATATGTTCAATTTGAGGCCAGTCTGGGCTACATGAGATCCTATCTTACATGCACCCAGAACTGAACTCTGCCCACTACACAAAGTTGCTTGAGGGGGGAAAGATGCCAAGTGTGGATGAAAAATAGCCTGATGGACACCTTTACTGAAGCTTGTGAAGGGCTGTAAGGAGGACCCAACTGCTCAAGCTTAGACTCCTGAGCTATGAAAAATATGAAACAATCAGTTTGTGAATTTTTTATTTAAATGAAAGCAAGTTTTATTATATAGGACAGGCTGGCCTTGAACATGTAACCCTTCTGCCTCAGCTTCCTGAGTGCTGGGATTATAGGTGTGTGTCACCATGTTTGCCCTGCCTTACAGGGCCTTTTAACATCTATCTCTGAGAATGTGGTATATAGGAACAAATGATATTTTCTTTTAAATGAATATAAAAGTGGTTCATTGTAACTAGGGAGATAAAAGTAAATGAGGTGTCTCAATATAGAAGTTATAGAATTTTAACTATATTAGGGGATTCTATGGGGAGATCAGTGATTAGGGTTTAGATGCTATTAGAGTTAGGGTCATTCTGTGACTGAGAGTCTCTTATAGCATTTTACCTTAGAGGTGGGAGTAGCCGAAGCAGCTAAAAGGAGAAATCATGAACAGTACCAGGTACCATTTCAGCTGGCCCAAGGACACTTCTGTGGTTTGGATATTGCTCTTGTGTTTGTGCTCAGATATGAATCCAGAGAGATCTCGACTTTTAGCTCGATTCATAATTGTCAGAGAGGCCTTGTGAAAGTTCAACAGGGGAGTAAGTACCATGGGCTTTGCTCTGAGAACTGGACCAGCCCTAGGTGACAGCCATCAGGGGCTGCTCCAGTATGGGGTGCGACAGTGAAATGTTGTTATACCCCAACAGGTTTCAAGTAACTCTATGAAAAATAATTCTGCCATATGTATTAATATTTACCAAAAATACCTATTAGCAAGTCAGGACAAAAGACTTCATGTGACATGGTGCAAAGGCTTGAGAAGGTCTGCAATGAGATGCTCAACCTGTACATCATATTAAAGCTTCATTTAAGGTACAGGCAAAGACATGGTCATCTCTCAAGCCTACATTAGGTAATCAATCCCTTTGTCAATCAGTAACAAATGTGAGATCTTTTAAGAACCTTGGGACAATATATCCATGATAAAATAACTACTGTAACATTTCCTTTTCAAATTTATTTGTGTGTATTTGTGTATATCTATATACATGTATGTCATGTATGTGGGTGACTGAGGAGGCCAGAAGAGGGTGCTGGAGTCCCTGACTCTGGAATTATAGGCAGTTGTGAGCTCCTCAGTGTGGGTGCTGGGAACTGAACTCAGCTCCTCTAGAAGAGCAGCAGGCACTCTAAACTTCTCTAGCCCTGTAATATTTCTAATATAATGTCTTCTTCATTCCAGGTTCATACAAGGTATGAATCTCATTGATTATAGAACCAGTTTACACTGAAGGAGAGAACCCTTTTGCTACAGTTTTAATTGATTGAAGTAGGATAATACAGACCAAGTAGTAGCTCCCTTTTGACTAGTAAATATTTATATTCAAGTGGTGGTCAAGCCAGGGTGTCTCTGTGTGGTTCCATCTTTCCTGGAACTCACTCTGTAGACCAAGCTGACCTCAAATTTACAAATTTACAGAGATTTTTCCTGCCTCTGTCTACCAAGTGTTGGGATGAAAGGCCTGTGCCATGATGTCCAGCTCATATAATTATTGAAAAGCCATTTAACCATCTCTGAATTTTGCATGTTTAAGTACACTGACAGTTTCTGGCCTAGACCTTGATCCAGTGAGTGTCTTCTTGGCCATCCATTAGAACCAACTGGAGGAACTTTTAAAACCACTGATGTCACTGCTGTGCCTGCAGACCAAAGATGTCAGAATCTCTGGAGGTGGGGTCCAGGCATCAGTACTTTTTAAAAGTTCTTATGTTCATTATTTTTCTCATTCCCCTGAAAAACACCTGAAAGAAGCAGCTTCAGGGAAGAGGGACTTGTCCTGGCTCACGGTTTAAGGGGATACAGTCCATTGTGGCGAGAAGGCATGGCAGTAGAAACAGCTCAGAGCTGTGGCAGCAGGAGCATTCGGTGGCTGATTATATCATATCTGCAGCTAGGAAGCAGAAACCATGGACTTGAAACAGAGTTGACCTACAACTCATAAGGCTGCCCCTCTAGCATCCCCTGCGACCAAGGTCCTCCAGCTAAATTCCATTTCCTAAAGGCTCCACAACCTCCCTCACCATCACCACCAGCTGGAGACCAAGTGTCCAAACATATGGGCCTATTTGGGACATTTTATACTGAAATCATCGTAGTCCCTAGATGATTTTAACCTATAGCCTACATTAAGAGTGATGGCTTAACCCAAAACTTCATTAGTATTACATACTCTGTGCTGAGGTATTGTGAAATAAATTATACATATCTCAGATAGGGTTCTCCCTTAGGATTATCTGGAGGAACATTTGAAGCCAGCTAGCAAGCAAGCAAGCAAACAAACAGAGCACTCTGGAGGCAGAGGCAAGTAGATGTCTGTGAGTCAAGGCAATCCTGGTATACATAGTGAGACTCTATCACAAACAAACTCCACAAAACACAAACAAAACAAAAAACAAACAAGCAAATATGCTTAGACCTAGCTCAGAAAAATTAAACCAGAATCTCTTTCTGAGCCCAGGGACCTCGCACATATCTAGGTGATTCTAATGTGTACCTGGAGTGAAGGACCATTGTGCTTTTTCTTTCTTTTCTTTCCTTTTTCTGAGACAGGGTTTCTCTGTAGCTTTGGAGTCTGCCCTGGAACTAGCTCTTGTAGACCAGGCTGGCCTTGAACTCACAGAGATACACCCGCCTCTGCCTCCCGAGTGCTGGGATTAACCAGCGCTTGTGATTAGATGATAGAGATACATGGTACCAATTGCAGACAGCTGGCATTTATGGGTTAGGAAGAGAATAGCTCCCGTGGCTCTTCCCTTGAATGACGGGTGGTACCTGTGCCCAGGTGACTTGTAGCAGGGCTAGTTATGCTCCTAGGAGCTTCCCACCCAGTGTCCGCCTTTCCCGGACAGACTGTCTCCAGCATCAATACTCTTTCTCTCCTCAAGCCTTCTTATCTCAGGTTTTACCCTCTCCTTCCATATCTCTTTTAATATCCCGAGTCCCTGTCTGTTGCTCCTCATTTTCACCACAACCTCCCCAGGTTCTTAGTGGATCTTCTGGTGTGCAGGTGTGATGGTTGATTTCATGTGTCAACCTGACTTGGAGGATGGATGACAAACTAGCTAATGAGAGGCCTTTTCTGAATGTGGCTGTGAGGTTGGTTACCAGAGAAACCAGTATTTGATTCTGCATGTTGCGTGGAGAAGTCTACTTTTATACATGTGTGTGGGCATCATTCAGTCTGTGAGGGATTAAACAGAGGGGAGAAAAGGCCAAAGAAAGGTTGTCTTTATTATTTTTTTTTTTGAGACAGGGCTTCTCTGTGTAGCCTTGGCTGTCCTCACTCTGTAGACCAGGCTGGCCTTGAACTCCTAGAGATCCGCCTGCCTCTGCTTCTCAAGTGCTGGGATTAAAGGTGTGTGCCACCACTGCCTGGCTTTCCCTGTCTTATGTCTTCTACTGCCCTTGCACATTAGAATTCCTGCTTCCCAGGTCTTTGGGTTTGTAGCGACAAGAAACAACAAAGATAATAAACAGACAAAAAGGCCCCAACACAATAACAACAAGAAGATAACAAAACCAGTTGGTTTATTTCCTAAATGCATTGGAGTCTAGGGTGTAGGCCATCTGTTATTGGGTTATCCAATCTGGAAGGTTTACTCTGAGGCAAAAATATCACAACATTTTGATAATAACTTAGAAGTTTCTCTAGCATCCATGGCATTCTGGATGCTGGCCTGTTTTGGGCACTGTAGGGCAATTAGCCTATACCTCAACAATGAACTCTGCTACCCTTGTCCTAGGCACTGTGGCAATACCACAAGACCCATCTCCACATCACATATCTAAATCTCCACAATTCTCTGATAAATGTAGAGGTCATGGAGCTCTTGACCCCAATATGCTGCTCCAAAGACATTAGGCCTCTGGGTTTTGATATCTGACTTTTCAAAATGGTCTGCTAATACAAGGCTGAGATTTTTGGGCTGGTTTGCATTTTGTCACTGAAACATTATTTCTAATATCTCTTACGCCAATTAATAAACTCGATGTGCAGCTTCAGCTGGTGGTATTTAAAGAAAGCACTTGTGTTAGTGCTTGTAGCTGTGCTGTCGGAGAGCAGGCTCCTGATTAGCTGCTTTCAAATGCTAACCAGCCACCTCTGGAATGTGGATTCCTGATTAGGGTGCTTCACAGATGAATTAATTCTTTCTAGGTTATAGGTTACAGTTCCTTTCTATTGTACTTCCTGCTATCTCTGCTAGGAAGTGTTCGTGTAAATGACAGAGAAGATACTAAGTCTCATATACCCTGACTGTGACAATTGGTCTAGGTGTGGTGAAGGATTCTGCAGTGTATTTCAGAAAGCACACAGAATGGTTAACTGTCCCAGTTTACCAGGACCGAGGGGAGTCCTAAGACATGGAGTTTTCACCACAAAGCAAGAGAGACTATCTAGGGCAAGGAGTAGATACTTGGTTACCTTAACAGCGACTCTGCCTCTGGAAGACTATACTAGGGAGCAGGGAAAAGTTAAGAATTGCTTGTGAAAATGTTAAGTCTCTGAGGAAGTTCCAGAATTGACATTGGGGAGTTTGTTAAATACTTCTTGGTATATTCATCAGTAGAAGTGTCATAGCTTTGAACAGCCCATGTATGTCCTTCTCTAGGGCTGCTAGAACAAGGTATCATAGACTGAGTTTAACAACACAGCGTGTTCTCCTGTAAGTATGGAGGCTGCAAGCTCCAGGCCATAATACAGCAGCATCCCTGGGTCTCTTTCTGGGTGTCTCATTCACCTTCTTGACGTAACCTTAAATGTCAAAATGCTATTGCCCTTTTTTCTTTTCTTTTTTTTTTTTCTCTTTTGAGACACAATTTCTCTTTGTAGCCCTGGCTGTCCTGGAACTCACTTTACAGACTAGGCTAGCCTCAAATTCAGATATTCACCTGCCTCTGTCTCCTAAGTGCTAGGGTGAAAGGCATGTGCTACCACTGCCTGGTTTGAAATTTTAAAAAATGATTGAGAAATTGAACCATTTAGGTTTTTGTCTGTTTGTTTTTTGAGACAGGGTCTCTGTCTGTAGCCCTTGGAATTCACTCTGTAGACCAGGCTGGCCTTGAACAGAGACCTGCCTGCCTCTATATCCAAAGTGCTGGGATTGAAAGCACACACCACTACTGCCTAGCTACCTGTTAGCTTTTAAGAGCATCTTTAGCCATCAGAGAAATGCAAATCAAAACAACTCTGAGATTCCTTCTTATACCTGTAAGAGTGGCCAAGATCAAAAACACTGATGCCAGCTTATGCTGATGAGGATGTGGGGTAAAAGGGACACTCTTGCATTACTGGTGGGAGTGCAAACTGGTACATCTGCTTTGGAAATCAGAATGGCAATTTTTCAGAAAATTAGGAAACAATCAGCAGTACTGCTGTTGAGCATATACCCAAAGGATGCTCAATCATACCACAAGGACATGCGTTTAACTATGTTCATAACAGCACTATTTGTCATAGCCAGAACCTGGAAACAACCTAGATGCCCCTCAACCAAAGAATAAATAAAGAAAATATGGTACATTAACACAATGGAGTACTACACAGTGGTAAAAAAATGATATCTTAAAATTTGCAGGCAAATGGATAAATCTAGGAAAAAACCATATTGAGTGAGGTAACCCAGACCCAGAAAGACAAATATAATAAGTACTCACTCATAAATGGCTTGTAGACATAAAGTATAGGAAAAAAACCAACCTAGAATCCACAACCCCATAGAACCTAGACAGCAAAGAGGACCCTAAGAGAGACATACATGGATTTAATCTACATGGGAAGTAGAAAAAGACATGATCGCCTGAATAAATTGGGAGTGTGGGGTCATGGGAGAGGGTAGAAGGGGAAGGAGAGTGAGGGAGGGTAGTGGAGAAAAAATGTATAGCATTATAAGAAAAATACCCCCTCTCCCCCCAAAAGACACAAATCCTGGGGCTGGAGATATCATGGCTCTTGATTAAGAGCACTGGGTGCTCCTTCAGAGGACCTGGATTAGATTCCCAGCACCCATATGGTGGTTCACAATTGTCTGTAACTCCAGTTCCAGGGATCCAATCTTCTGGCCTCCTCAGGCATCAGGCATACATGCAGTGCAGACGTATATGCGAGCAAGACACCCAAACACAGTCAGGGTGGTGGCACACGCCTTTAATCTTACCAACACTTGGGAGGCAGAGGCAGAGGCAGATGGATCTCTGTGAGTTCAAGGCCAGCCTGGTCTACAGAGGGAGTGCCAGGACAGGCTCCAAAGCTACACACAGAAACTCTGTCTGGAAAAAACAAAAACAAAAAACAAAAAAACCAAACAAACAAAAGGAGACACCCACACAGAGTAACGTTAAATTAGAAAAAAAACATCCAGTGGAACAAGGCCTCCCCCATACAAACTCCTTTAATTACTTCCTTCCTTCAAATCCAGTCACATCAGGGGTTACGACTTCTGCATATAAACTGGGAAGTTGGGTACATTCCATAGCCTTCTCAGAAAGAGAAACATGTTCACAACAAACTATTAATTATGGTACAAATTCCTGCTTTTTTTTTTTTAAAAAAGCAAGGGCGTGTATAACCACACGCTGGCTAGAGGCTTTCCCCTCACCAGCTGGCAGTCAATCCAGTGACTTGTAACTGGCCAAAGTGCTGAAGGTGATTACTGAGTGCTCAGCCCTAAATGGGACTTCTGTGTCCCCAACCCAAAGCTCAGGGAACACTGAGGAAGAGGAGGCAGAAAGAATGGAAGAGCTGGAGGTTGGGAAAGATGCTGTGAGATGCTGTCTTCTGGACCTGACAGGACCACTGCACCCATGAACTCACTGTAGCCATGATTACCAGCACAAAATCAAGCCACCAAGATCAGTTAGCATCCTAGCAGGCAGCACTAATCTACTAATCTGTTGGGATGAGTTACAGAAGCAAAAAGGAGCAGACATGAAGAGGGGAGCAGACATGTTGGGGGTATGTGGGGGAGTGGAAGAGGAAAACTGGGGGTTATGATTAAGGCACACTGTTCACATGAATGAAATTGTAAATAAATAAATAAATAAATAAATAAAGGATATTCCATTTTAAAAAAGGAATTGAGAAAACACTCCTGTCCACAGGACGATGGAAGACTCCTGGGGAAGCCTTGATATGTGTTAATAAGGAAGGTGATTTCCAGATTCATTATACTTCTTGTAGTTTTCAGTATTTTTTTTAATTCCTAATTTCAAAACATTAGTGTACAATATATTGTAAACAAGGAAACAGTATTTTAAGAATACAGCTCTCTCTGGGCATTGTGGTGCATGTCTTTAATTGCAGCCTTCATGGCGCAGAGACAGGCGGGTCTCTCTGAATCAGGTTGGTGCGCACAGTGAGTCCACGATCTTGTCAACAAACAAACAAACCCAAACTCTCCTTAGATCACTGCCACTCCAAAATGTGGCATGTATGAGAGGAAAAATAAGAGTCTTCAATTGTTGGCAGGCTTGCAGATTCACGTGTGTCAGCTGGAGCTGCAGAAGCATTTTGCAGCTTGGCCAGCTGAATATCATTCCCCATGAAGACAGTTCATGTGTAAGCACCCAGTAGCAGGAACTGACACCATGGCTTGAACCCCTGCCCTCCAGCTCGCTGACTCGCCAGTCTTGGGGCAAGTTTCTCTTCCTGTTTGTGAGATGAAAGGGTCAGAGATGCCAGCCTTGCTGGCTTTTTATCAGGCTACAGTGAGTTGATGCCGTAAAACAATCCCACAGAAGTTCAGAATTAGGATAATAAAAGGGTTATTTATTTAAGGGGAAAACTTCCAGATCACCGTCCTAAACAATAGTCCTCTGAGCACAAACAGGAACAGAGTCTAGCAGCCAGAATAGGAGCCAGAAGCAAGAGAGTGGGGCGCACAGTTCCCATTGCTTTTTAAACTATAAGAGACGACGCCCAAGAGGGCTGGTATCTTAAAGGCTATTGGCTGAAGGAGAAGAATGTGCTCCCACAGCAGTGAGTTATTCCATGACATTAGACTCATGGTCTCTGCGGAGCGACATGCTGGATGGGTTAGCTGTTTTTCTTTCAACTGTTGTCTTTTCTTTTTAGGAGGACTTGGCACTTCACACCCCAGCTTTGGACACAGTCCTCTGCTTCCCTGGGAAGAGCTTCTTAATTACCTTTAGGATCATTAGCATTGACACCCAGGAAAAGGGGAATTTCTGTCAGATAAATAGCAATGATATTTTAGTGTACATATGTCCCAAGTATGCCTGGGAGCCTAGGAATGGGTGATGAAAACTGCCTTTTTTTTTCTGAGCATTCAAATGTAGCTGCATAGTCTGTATTCACCCAGTAATTCTAGTTAGTGGACATATGGCCACAATACCAAAGAGGATCCATGGAGCATCGGAATCATTCCTATCCAAGCCAAGCCTGTGTGCCAAGCTTTGGGTACTAGCGTTTCCTCGGAAGTGAGGAACGAATGACACGTGAAAGTCACCCATGGAGGCCCTAGGTGGGTGCTGGTCATGTGAGGTGTGCTGGGTAAATGGGACAAGAAAGCCTCTGCTTTAGTAGCCACATGGTTTTGGGAAAGTTTTACAGTCTCCTTAGGCTTCACTGTCCTCATCTGCAAAATGAGGATATTTATTTATTTATTTTATAATTTAATTTATTTATTATGTATACGGTGTTTTGCCTGCATGTATC
>LOEQ01003738.1:0-24899 GCA_001685075.1 Bramus lutescens
CCACTCCCTTCCCTCCTCCCACTCCCTCCACACACCCTCCCACCCCACCCCCTCCACTTCTCAGAGACGGTAAGGCACTCTGCTTGGTAGAACGTCCAAGGCCCTCCCTACTACATCCAGGCTGAGCAAAGAGAATAGGATCCCAAAAAGCCAGTACATGCAGTGCCACCCAGTATGCCCAGTACCACTGCCAGTGGCCCCTCAGTCTGCCCCAGTCATACAACTGTCAACCACAATCAGAGGGACTAGTTTGGTCCTATGCTGGTTCCCTCCCAGTCTAGCTGGAGTTGAGCTCCCATTATCTCAGGCAAAAAATGGGTGAACCCATTTAGGTCTCAACCTCTTTGCTCATATTCTCACTCCATCAACTCTTCAACTGGACCTTGGGAGCTCAGTCCAGTGCTCTGATGTGCGTCTCTGCCTCTGTTTCCATCTGTTGTTGGACAAAGGGTCTATGGTGATATTTAAGATAATCATCAGTCTGACTACATGGCAAGGCCATTTCGGGTACCCTCTCCTCTATTGCTTAGGATCTTAGGGGGGTCATCCTTGTGGATTCCTGGGAATTTCTCTAGAGCCAGGTTTGATGTGGCAGGATACAAGATCAACTCAAAAAAAAAATCAGTTGCCCTCCTTTACACAAAGGATAAAGAAGCAGAGAGGGAAATCAGAGAAACATCACCTTTCACGATAGCCACAAATAACATAAAGTATCTTGGGTTAACATCTTGGTTGCATTGTGGCTGTTGTTCACTTTGTCAAATGGGGATAATAACTAACTTATGGAGTCCCTGTGAGGCTAGCATAGGGAAATATTACTTCTCAAGATCTCCTGTGGGCTTTCCCCTTGTTGGCTGCTCCTGTGGGAGACTCCCCTTCTGTATAAGCAGAACAGGCACCCTTGACCTCAGAATTGATAGCTGTCTAGTCTCTAGTAGCACATGCAAAAATGTAGATGGCTGTTTTAATCGCATATATGCAGCTAAAAATTAAATGCGCCACATATTAGATTCTAATAGCGGGTTCTGGGAAGACTATGTAATCGAGTCTGAAGTCTCCTTCTTCCAGAGAGCATCAAGAATGGAGTCGTTCTAATATCAGCAGTTATGTATGAGTCAGAATGGGCTTTATTTCTCATTCTCTGTCTGGCCACCTCCAGAGACGAGGCGCACAGTGACAGCACACCGAGGCCGTAATCAACTTCCTCATTTCCTTGGTGACAGGTAACCTGAAGTCCTAGGCAAGGGCCTTTTTCAATCTGAAGTCTGCCAAAATGACAACCTACTACACATTACTGCAAAGTATCTTATCAGTGCACACGCCTGGGGAAAGTGAGAAGCAATCAGGAAACCCTTAGAATGGAGGAGGGCGTGGGAAGGATGCAGAGAGCTCATCTTTTGGGGAAAGAAATACCAGTTTGCTTTGCAGGACAAGAATGGTGATTTGAACTGATCCAATTGCACTGACGAACTCAAAGGTCCATTCTGTAATGAGTTGAACTCACACAAGGAAAACCTGCCGTGTTTATCATACCTACTATGTGTTGCATCTTGTGGGGTGGATTCTCATGTGTGTTCAAGCATTGCTGGGAAGTGGACACAATAACTTTCCCTTTGCAGCTGAGGGGATAGAAGCTCCTGGAGTGGGCTAGAGAACTGGGGGAAGGGGTGTGCGAAGGTGGTAACAGCCGGCCAGGGGCTCTGAATTCAGTGTCCTGACATTTTCAAGACTGCTGAGATTGCAGCAAGGAGGAAATGGGGGAAGAAATCGTCATGAAACTGACTCACTTTGAAATATGCTATTTTTATTGTACCATCTTGGATTTGGATGGTACTAATATTAACATTTTAACACAACCAAAAATAGAATAACCATGACTAAATTTTAATGAACCCTTTCATAATGGGACAAGAAGGGGGCATAAAGAAGCAAAAGGCAGTTAAATGTTTTGAAAGAAGGGATTATTTGTCTCTCTTATTTAAAAAGACCCAGCATAATCACCCCAACAAATCATATTACTGTCCTATTATGCAAAGTTTTCAAATTGGCCATTTTAGCTTTATTATTGTTTACTTAGATATTATATTTTTGCAGTAATAGAGATCAAAACTACGGTCTTAATTGTGCTAGGTGAGCTCTGCCAATAAGCTGTGCTCCCAGATCCACTATATTAAATTTAGAAGACAGTGTTACAGACAGGAACCAGTGCTAAGTGGGAAGATCTGGGTCTGAGTTTTAGCTCCAGAGTTGCTGTGAGACCATCTTCAAAGTTTACATCACACTGTCACGCTGGGGGAGGGGTTGAGAGAGGGTTTCTCTGTGCAGCCCTGGCCATCCTAGAACTTGCTCTGTAGAGGTCTCTTTTGCTTGAGCTTCCCTCAGTATGACAGCCAGCAGACTTCTTGGTGCGTCTGAGGCAAGATGCAGGACTCTCACCCCCAGCACCACGTCTGCCTGCATGCCACCATGCTCCTCATCCTGATGTTAATGGACTGAACCTCTGAAACTGTAAGCCAGCCACCCTTAAATGCTTTCTTTATGAGAGTTGCCATGGTCATGGTGTCTCTTCACAGCAATAAAAAACCTAACTAAGACACCAAGGAATATTGACAATATGGCTACCTAAGCAAGACCTGAAAAATGACAACACCAGTAGACAGGCCAACGTGGATGGGAGAAAATCTGATAAGGACCATCCCTAGCTGAAGAGCTACAGACAATCAGTGGCTGCTGAGGCAGGGAGAATCCATTTTCTCCGGGGATGAGCCCCCAGTAGGCATTCAACTCCAGATGGCCAGCACCAAACAGTTATGCATATGAGAAATACTAAAGGGACCCAGCAGGTTGTGTATATGTGTGTGTATGTATATATGGTGTGTGTGTATATGTGTGTATGTATGTATATATGTGTGTGTGTATGTGTGTGCACATAATAATCAAAGAAGAGGTCATGAATTTTAGTGGAATAGGGGATTATGGGAGGAGCTGGAGCTGGAGGAAATAATGAAAATACAGTACTCACATTCGAATTCCTGAGAGTGAAATAGTTCTCCTCTTTTGAGAAACGCGTGAGACAATGTTATGAATATTTACAATGATCAACAGTTTACTCTATAGCTTACTCATTAAATGTCTCATTTATATTCACCTCAGTAGGCTATCATTTGTTTGTATGTATGTATATATATATATATATTCCACGTGTGAGTGAAAAAACCTAATTCTATCTTGCTCAATATATTTGTTTAAGTAGTATCAATCTCTAGTACTATTCTTGCCCCTACTCAGAAAAAGGAAAATAGATTGGAAACTAGTAAAGGAACTTATGAAAATTCCAGTTTTTCTAGAACTTTTATATCCAAAAACATGCTGCTGGTGAGGGTTCCTAAGAAGAATAAAACAAAAGATTAACAACAAAGTAACAAAGCAACAGGATCTGGAGAGGCTGGGCCATTTATAAAACGCTGGTGAGAAAGTGAAACCACATGGTCATCATGAAAAATGTTATAGAAATTCCTCAACAAAAAGGAATAGAAAGAGAAAAAGAAAAGAAGTATAGAATTACCAAGTGAAATAAAAATACACTTTGGATCATATATCCAAAAGAATTGTAATGAAAACTTGAACATATAGTTTTGTATCCTTATTCAATGTAGCAGCATTCCAATAGTCCAATGCTGAAAACCATCCAAATGTCCATCAAAATAGATAAAAGAGAAAGCAAAATATACACATACAGTAGCTATATTTCTCATCTGTAAGAAGGAGGAAGCTTCTGATGCATGCTACAACATGGATGACCTGGAAGGATAGTATTCTACCACAGAAAGCATGTTATGACTCCACTTACATGAAACATCTGAATAGACAAGCTTGTAGGAAAAAAAATAGAACAGGAAGTTATATTTCTGTCAGCACAGAGGCTGTGCTTTAATCTGCTGTTTTAGCCAGCAAATGTGACTCTGCTGCTCAGGAGGGAATTCCTGCAGGCACTGGCTATGTTGCTGCCAACAAATACTGCTTTTAATTAAATCTCTATCATTCTATCTATCTATAAGACTTAGGAGTCAAATGCTGGGGTGAAAACATGCTAGCTCAGAGAGGTTGAGTAGTAACTATCTTTGCTAGCATCTCTGAAAAAGGGTGGACTTCCAATCTGCCGAAGCCCTTACGTATTGTTTCCTGTGTGTCTCTCTATCATCTTACAGACAGACACCTTATGTCTCTCTATGATTACTTTCTGTCAACTAGTTGCTAACTTGGCCTCCTAACCCAAGACTGATTTTATTTAATGCAAGCATAAACTTGGGGTTCACAGTGTCATCAAATATTCCACAACAATGGAAGTTGCCAGGACAGGAAGAAATGAGAAGCTGTCAACTAATGAGCACAGAGCAATGTTTATTCAATATAGCAATGTGAAATAGTCAAGACTTCTGAACTTAGAATTGCTAAGATGAACATCATATCCACCATAATAGGTTAAAAATTCATTCAAGGGATGTTTGGACAATGAGCATCAGATGAGATAATTTTATGCTGGTGTGGTGGTGCAGAACTGTCATTCTAGTGCTCAGAGGCGGAGACAAGGAAGCTGTGGGTCTGAGGCCAGGCTGGGCTGAAAATGAGATCCTGTCTTAAAACCAAGGGCTGCAGAACCCACATGGTATACACTACTTATTTAAAGCATATGGGACCATTGCTTCATTTCAAGCAATACAGAAAGAAAGAAAAGGAGACAGAAATTTAGTAAATACAGAAGACCAAAGCTTTCCAAGGTCTCTGAACATAAGATTCATCCAGCCCATATCATCAATACCAGGTCTTCTCGGACCCAAGTCCCAGCTGACATGGGACTTGGGATCTTGGATTCTCATTCAGTTTCTGATCCTGGGAGATAATGGACCTGTCAAGCTCTTGTTTGTCTTAGACAAGTTTCCTAAAGGTTCAAGTTGAATTAAATATTGTAGTAGGAAAGGCTGCTTGTTTGTTTCCCAGCTGCCCAGACTCACAAAATAACCACACAGAAATTGTATAAATTAAATCATTGCTTGGCCCATTAGCTCTAGCTTCTCATAGGCTAACTTTTACATTTTAAATAAGCCCATTTCTATTAATCTGTGTATCTCCATGAGGATGTGGCTTGCCAGGTAAAGTTCTGGCATCTGTCTCTAGTGGGGCTAGATGGCTTTTTCCTTTTCTCTGCCTTCTCTCTCCCAGCATTCAGTTTAGTTTTACCCACCTATCTCTGTTCTGTCCTGCTCTGCCATAGGCTCAAAGCAGTTTCTTTATTAACCAATGGCATACACAGCATAAAGAGGGGAATCCCACATCAAAACATTTCTTCTGTAAAGAAGATTCTATCATTAATTCTCAGATGCTCTATGCACTCAGAAAGAGTTAAGCTCATATTCTGTCTGGACACTCCAGGTCTCGCTGTGTGATTGCCTCCAAGTTTAGTTACAACACAGGCCTATTTTACATATAGTTTTACTCATAAATTAGGACAAAAAGCTATAAACTCTTCAAAGAAGAGAGGATGTCATAAACTTTTAGATAGTATTCTTCCTGCTTCTCATAGGGTGAAACCTCAATGTATATTTGTTATAACGGACATTAAAATCATGAGCTACATTTATACTTAAATAAATTAAACAGTTATATTTTCTTAGACAGCCCAGCTTAACTTTGGATATAATGGTTCCTAATGAGTGTCTTTATTAAATTTAACTGGAAGGAAGTGGTTTCATTAACATGCTAACATATTTCCTTTGTGCAAGGCAATGTCCTTGATAATTTGCATAAATAGCATTACTCATTTAAATGGACTAGGATGAGTCACAAGTAATCATTATCATGCAGTTAGGATGTGCAAATCAGATACATTATGTTTATCAATTTTAAAATGGCCATTAATCTAATTTTGTTACTCAAGAGTTCATTCCTTGGAATCCCATATTTATATTTTGAGCCACCCAATCACATTGACAGCACTAAACTTTGAATATTGAGTGCAATGACCACACAGCTCACATATTCTCTAGTAAGTTACAGAAATATGATAGTTGTTTCAAATACACCTATACAAATTGCTGCACCTCTTCTTGAAGGAATTTTCATCCATGAAGGGAATGAATTCCTCCAGAAGAATCATTTTTTCCTTGGTATCTTTTTAGTACCAAGAATGTGTCTTGCTTATGGTAGCCACATGGCTGTCACAGTAGCAATTGTGGGTACCAAGAGTATTTTTAAATGAGGAAAAATAGTCCTATTTGGAAGATTTTGACAGTTTTTGTTGTTGTTTCTTCTGCTGTTTGTTTTTACTAAAGTCATTACTGAGAAATTTTCTTCTAAAACTATTCAAGGGTTGGGGAGATGGCTCAGTCTGTAAACTGCCTACTGTGTGAACACAAGAACAGGAGTTCAAATGCTGGGCACATCCATAAAGGCTGAGGTGGTGTGAGCCCCTAGAGAGAGACAGACGGATCCCTGGAGCTCAGTGGCTTGCCTGGGAGGGCAATCAGTGGCCAGTGAGAGACACCATCTCAAAAGATCAGGTGAGGGTAATAGTGGAACATGCCCGACACTGAACACTGGCCTCCAAGTGCATGCACACACAATTGCATGTGCATCCACATATATACATGCATACAGTACACACATGCACCCAAAAAAAGAAAATAAAAGTAAATAGATAAAATGGTGGAAAATGTGATGGAATTATGTATTGCGGAGACTTGCAGCCTTAACTCAAACACTGTTTCTATCAGTGAAAGGGTTCTCCAGGATGCAAATGAAGTATTATAAGTAGTAAAGAAAACTAACAACATTTACAAATGAAAATTAATCAAATATTCCCAAAACAAAAGATATATATGTATACTCTGCTTCTCATATCTATGAGACCAAACAAGCTATGATAAAACTCAAAGATAAAGAGCATGATGAGCCACATCCATAATCTCAACATCTCAGCTACTGAAGAAGTTCAAATGTGTAGTGATATTTTGTTTGTGTTTTAACAAATAAAACTTGCCTGAAGATCAGAGTGCAGATCTAAGCCACTAGAGGACAGGCAGTGGTGGCACACACCTTTTCTTTCAGCACTCGGGAGATAGAGGCAGATGATCTCTGTGAGTTCAAGGCCACCCTGGGCTACACTAGATTGAGCCAGTCTCAAAAAGAAACAGAACCAGGCAGTGGTGGCTCACACCTTTAATCCCAGTGTGCAGGAGTCACACACCTTCAATCCCAGCACTAGAGAGGTGGAGAAAGGAGTGATAGGGCTGGGCAGAGAGAGGAATATAAGGCAGGAGGAGCAGTCTGAGTCAGTCTGAGGAAGCAGTCTAGGCAATCAGTCTGAGGATGCAATCTGAGGACAGGATCAACCTTTTGATTTGAGCATTGGCAGAGGTAAGAACTCAGAAAAAAGTAAAAATGATGGAGAGGCTAGACATATAGCTCAGTGTTAGAGAAGTTGCATATATGTGTGAAACTCTGCATTTAATCTTCATTATCACATAAGAAAATCCCCAAATACAGGATATATAACTCTTGTTCCTAATTTTTAATAAAACAATATACTCATATGGTTTAAATTTCAATATAAAATATTAAAGCTACAAGTCACATTAAATATTAAATTTTATGTTTTTGAAAAATCTCATTTTCTCCTTGGTGTCCTACCTGCTCAGTTCTCCCTCTGCTTACACACAGGTGACCGTGATAAGCACTTCACACAGTTTCTGTGTGTGCTATTAGAAATATTAACTTGTTGCTTGTCTTAGTCAGTGCTCTATTGCTGTAAAGAGATACCATGGCCACGGCAACTCTTAAAAAGGAAAAAATTTAGCTGGGGNCTTACACACAGGTGACCGTGATAAGCACTTCACACAGTTTCTGTGTGTGCTATTGGAAATATTAACTTGCTGTTTGTCTTAGTCAGTGCTCTATTGCTGTAAAGAGATACCATGGCCACAGCAACTCTTAAAAAGGAAAAAATTTAGCTGGGGCTCGTTTACAATTCTGAGGTTAATTCCATTGTCATAAAGACAAGGGGCATGTTGGGACACAGGTAGATATGGTGCTGGAGAAGTAGTTGCGAGTTTTAAATCTGGATCAGCAGGCAGTAGGAAGATAGAACCATTCAGGGCCTGTTGTGGGCTTTCTAAACCTCAAAGCCCACCCCCAATGACACACTTCCTCCAACAAGGCCACACCTCCTAATCCTTCCAGATAATGCCACTCCCTGGTAGCCAAACATTCAAATCTATGAGCCTATGGGGGCCATTMTTATCCAAGCATTAAACTCTTTTTTTTWWTAAMAAGTATTTTCTCTTCCAGTAAGTTTTTAAACTTAAAATATTATTATAATAGTGTAAAATTCACCCCTTTAAAGTGTTCAAGTCTGTAGTTGTTGCTTTATTCATAAAGTTGTGTAAACGTTGTTACCAGCTACTTAAAGGATAACTCCATCACCTTAAGAGGCTATCTTTTAGCTATGAGCTCCTATAACATCCAATTCACCTACTTCTAATAAACCAATGATCTACCTACTGTCTCTATAGATTTGTCTTTTCTGAATATTGTATACAGATGAGTGCATACACTAGTGGCATTTTGTGGCTATTTTGTTTCACTTGGCACACTGAGTTTTAGGCTTACCTTTTTGTGACATTTATCACTCTTATTTCCTCACTGCAGCTGAAAATTCCAGTGTATGATACAGATCACATTTTATCTAACTGTATACCAGTTGATAAACATTTGGGTTGTATACATAAGTTTTTGCTATTATGAACAAGAATGCACAATGTGAATAATAATGTATAATCATGGGCAATGTTTTATAAACAAGTATTTCTATTCTCATGGAGTATATCTGCATGGACCTTCTAGGTCATGTAATAATACTACATTCAGGTTTTGGAGGAACTGTCAGAGGTTTGTTCCAAATACACAGCATCATTCTACATTCTCTTCAGCAATGTACATGAGTGAATTTCTCCAAACCTCACCAACAGTGACTTTCGAAAATGACATCTCCACCGCCGCCTTAAAGACAAAAGGAAGGAGGCATAACTAGGAATACTGCATCAACTGCTGTTTTACATATCTTGGAGTCTTTCCTAGATAGCTATGGTTGTCAATATGGCATAGTCTGTCTCAATATGGCACAGATTGATCTGTGGGGGTTTTCTTGATTGTTAATCGATGTAACAGGGATCATCCCACTGTGGGAGGTACCATCCCTAGACAGGTGGTTCTTTCAAGATCTTACGATCACATTCTGCAGGTTTGTAACAAATGAATTTTGGCAGAAGACAATTCAGCTCACAACAGCAGGGTCATTGCCACCAGTGAGCAGCACTTACTGACTTCCTAGATATCTTGAATTTCATAAGTGTCTTTATTTCAAGGAACCAAGTATATAAACATTTTCACTAGTGATACCTCTAGTTAAAGACAAATCTCTCAATTTACCAAGAAAATAATTAACATTTGGCCCCACTTATAAACAGAATCATTAATCTACTATTACCCAGTTGTGGGCATCAGTGAAGGATAAGTCTCCGTGCATACTATGGTGTGGCAGAAATGAATGTGGGCAGGAGATCAAGAAATACTGAACTAAATCCTGACTTTGATACTCAGCATTTACTATATGGGATTATTTGTCACCTAGATGGCTACCACCCCTTCTCATTGGATTTGGCATACTGTCCAAATTCTAGATAATTCTCTAATTCCTATTCCACAAAATGCTATTGTTTGCTACTCCTGCCACCACCACCAAAACAAATATGTGCATCAGAAAGAAATGATATAAGCAGACAGGCACATCTATAATATCTAATCATGGACTCGTGGTCTCAGAAATAGAAGGCTTTCATCTAGGAGAGGGCGGGTGACTAGTTCTAAGACACATTTCTTCCTAGATTGAGTAGCTTCAGTAGAGTTCGGGGTTCTGTGGGACAATGATCTGTACCCTATCACTTGTATTTTAAATAAACTCTGATTGGCCAGTAACCAGGTAGGAAATATAGGCAGGGTGACCAGGAAGGAAGTAGAGTCGGGGCAAGGAGAACAAGAGAATTCTGGGAAGAGAAATATTCTGTCTGTAGTCATCACCCAGACACAGAGGAAGAAAGGCACAGAGCAAGCAAGATGAGACTGCCTTGCTGAAGAAGGTACCAAGCCAGGTGGCTAACACAGACAAGAATTATGGGCTAATATAAGTTATAAGAGTTAATAAGAAGCCTGAGCTAATGGCTTATAATTTATAATTATAAATTATAATTAATGTAGGCCTCTATGTGTTTATTTGGGATTAATATGCTGTGGGATCTGGTGGGACAAAAAACTCTGTCAACAATGGGGTCTCTAAAATAGGTGTGCAAAACAAGCATTCTTTATAGATGTACCCCAGAGACACATCTACATGCTTCCTGAGATTAAGCAGAAATAAGTCTGGCTTGAGGATATTTGTATAATCATGTAGTTAGTTTTTTCTATTGGAAGAAGTCCCTGGATTCCATCAAATTCTCAAAGAAGTTTATTTTTGTTTAGATAAATTCTCAGCTTCCAGCAAAATACAATGTCTGGCATATTAGAGAAAATCTATAAATATTAGTCAGCTGACTCTGTCGAATTCTCAACCAAGAAACTGAGTTATGATTTCTACTGAAATAAATAGAAGGAAGAGAAAGAGGAGTCATCCCTAGAAAATAAACCTCTCAATTTCATGCTGCCATAAAACTCCACCTGCGTGGAGCCTTCCATCAGCCTGTTGCAAACTTCATCATGGCGTGCTTGTCAATTAAGGTAATTTCAAAGATGTTTGAAATCACAATTCCATTCCTTTTAGGAGCCATTCATCTTTTTAATTTAACTTTGTCATCTGATTTAATTAACAAGGGCTTAATGACAGTTAACAAATGATACATTAATTAAGTGATTTTTTTATTAAAGTAATCCAAACTTCTAGATGCTTGTAATTTTCATTTGTTCAATCAAATAAGATGTTCCTAGTCTAGTTCATCCTATGTTGCCTGACTTTACTGTTAGTATAAGAACCCAGGAAAATCTCTGGTACATCTGGAACATGCAGAGGAGAGATCACTAAAAGATGACCATGGAGTCAGAAGTGTGGACAATCCACACAGCACTTGGCTAACCTGCTCAGGCCCTGATTCCATCCCTAGTACCATACTACCATCACTACCATCACCAGCACCACCTTCACCATCACCACCACCACCATCACTCTCATCTCTACCACCAACGTCATCAATCACCACCACCACCACCATCACCACCTTCACCACCACCTCCTCCATCACCTCCACCACCTCCACTGCTACCACCACCACCTTCACCACCACTACCACCACCTCCACCATCACCACCACTTCCGTGGTGTAGGAGGTCCTTCTGTTTGTGTGTTGGTTTCATTGGTTAATCATAAAGAAACTGCTTGTCCTGATAGGGCAGAACTTAGGTAGGTGGAGAAGGCAGAACTGAGTTCTGGGAGGAAGAAAGCAGAGTCAGAGAACTGCCATGAGTTGCCAGAATCAGACATGCTGAGTCTTTTCCTGTAAGCCATGACCTCATGGTGATATATATAGATTAATAGAAATGGGTTAAATGAAGATGTGAGAGTTAGCCAATAAGAGGCTANGAGATAATGGACCAGGCAGTGTTTAAATGAATACAGTTTCTGTGTGATTATTTCGAGTATAAGCTATCAGGGTGGCCGGGATGAAAAGCAAGCCCTCTCCTCTTCTTGTAACACTTCCACTCACCACCTCCACCATTACCTCCACCACCACATCCATCATGTCCATCACAGCAACTCTTGGCCTTGAACATAATAAGTACCTACTTTGGACCCAACAAATATGACATAATTAGAAACTAGCAGAACCATAGAGGTGATCAATAAACATATGAGGGGGACAATAAATTAAACGAAGTTGCTAATGTTGCTAGGAGGATGGAAGACCCACTTCACATGGTGGAGCTACCTATCTTATCAGTAGCTGCTAGAACACTCTTAGAAAGAGGGATACAGCATTTAGATACAGAAGATGAGTGTTTATAAGACATTCAGACATGGAACGGAAGAGGCATGGTGGCACACATACACTTAGGAAGTCAAGGCAGTAGTTGAAAGTTCCAGATCAGCTTGAGCTTCATAGCAAGGTCTTACGGAAGAAGGAAGGAAGGAAAAATGGAAGGGAATGAGGGAATGAGAGAGGGAGGGAAGGATAAAGGGAGGGAAGGAAAAAGGGTGGGAGGGAGAGAGGGAAGGAGGGAGGGAAGGAAAAAGGGAGGGAGGGAAAGCAGCAAGTGGGAAATTATTAATGCAAATAACAAATCCAGGTCTCTGTCTGTAGCTATTAAATACTTCATCTGGCAAGTTTGTAACAAAGACATTCAAGTATGTCAGCAGTCCAGAGGCCCTCTGTGGTCATCAATGATAGACCCTCGGCAATGAAAAGGTATGATTCCTCCAAGAATCAGGCCTGACTACTCCACATACATGTGGGATGGGTAATGCACATGTGAGTGCCCTTCTCAAACACAGAAATGCTATCTCGAAACCATTTCCCCTTCACAGTGTTCATAGTTAAGGATTCACATTGCCAGAGAAAATTCAAAGCTGTATTTCCTACAAAACTGGGTCAAACTTGTGCTCCTGCCCCCCAGATCCAGCAAAGAAAGGCTACCTGACAAGGGATTGTAGATACAAATGAAATATAATCAAAAAGATCATGGACAGTCTTGTCATTTGTCTTCTCTGACTTGCTAGACTGTCTCACCGGGAAAGGGTGGCTTTCTCATCCTGGAAGCTTCCTGATGACTAAGCCTAGCTAAGAATGAACAGACCCAACAGCATGGGTCTAGGATTTGAGAGTTCCTTAGGGATCAAGACCAAAGGGACATTTCTACTTCACTGGTCCACACCCCCTTGAACAAGGATCCTCCANGCTACTTTTTTAGTAGAACAGGCAGGAGTCTAGGGAGAAACTGTGGATGCCTGAAGGAGAATATGCTTTGCTGTTACAGATTCCATTTTAGGCATATTCATGTTATGATCCAGTTGCTAGATGAATAGTAAGCACTTGTAAGATGAAACTATAGAAGAATAGCTAATGAAGTGCTCGTTTTTCATTTTGCCTACCTTTATGGAAGTACATTTTAATTTTTCTAGCTTTTCAAAATTGTACATAATTTTACATAATTAATAAGAATAAATATAATCTTGCAGATAGAAGCCAATTCAAGAGTAATTTCCAGTGATCATGAAGTTTTATTACATAGAAGTACTCTTGCTTTCTAAGATTCCCTAAGGTTTTTACCCATGGTTCCTTGTGATGGAAGAGCAGCGTGGACATTTTCACAGTGGAAGGACTTGCCTTCATCTCCAAGAAATATAGTTATTTTCTCATATTTTATCTTTGAGATTGCCAAGCAACATCCCCAAAAATGGCAACAACTGAATACCAAAGAAACTTCGAGTTCAAATGTGTTGTCTCCTATACTGACACGTGAGGATCATTCCCTTAAAAGGGAGCATAACAGCCATTATATAGCATTGAGGCTTTATTTGTAATCTAGAGATGACTTAGAATATAGAGGTAGTTTGGAAGGGGGTACACAGGTTAGTGTAAACACTATTTTGAACAAAGGACTTGGGTATCTACACAGATTTTTCTATCTTCAAGGATTCGAGAACCAGTCACCAAAAGATACTGAAGGGCACCTGTAATCATGTGCTGTAGATCCCTGCCAGAATTCGTCTGAAAAAGTTCATGCTTCAGTTATGTACTTGCTGACATGAATATAACCAAGTGGGAACTTAAATCATCAGAGATGATGACCATCTCATCCCCGAAAGAAAACTGGGGTGTGAGGGGATTGTATCCAAAAGCGCTCATCAAGACTGCTACATGCTAGGCTCAAGATCAAAGCAGCAGGACTGAGCCAGCCCCTCAGTGTGTGTATTTATCCACTACAGGCAATTCTTGACTGCAGGTGTCAACATTATAGGTTTGGGGCAGGGATAAGACTATCCCATAGCACCTACTCGTGAAAAGTTGGGTTAGAGTCTATTTGCACTGTAGGTGGAGTTATTGAAGAAGTACATCAGAATNGCTACTTTTTTAGTAGAACAGGCAGGAGTCTAGGGAGAAACTGTGGATGCCTGAAGGAGAATATGCTTTGCTGTTACAGATTCCATTTTAGGCATATTCATGTTATGATCCAGTTGCTAGATGAATAGTAAGCACTTGTAAGATGAAACTATAGAAGAATAGCTAATGAAGTGCTCGTTTTTCATTTTGCCTACCTTTATGGAAGTACATTTTAATTTTTCTAGCTTTTCAAAATTGTACATAATTTTACATAATTAATAAGAATAAATATAATCTTGCAGATAGAAGCCAATTCAAGAGTAATTTCCAGTGATCATGAAGTTTTATTACATAGAAGTACTCTTGCTTTCTAAGATTCCCTAAGGTTTTTACCCATGGTTCCTTGTGATGGAAGAGCAGCGTGGACATTTTCACAGTGGAAGGACTTGCCTTCATCTCCAAGAAATATAGTTATTTTCTCATATTTTATCTTTGAGATTGCCAAGCAACATCCCCAAAAATGGCAACAACTGAATACCAAAGAAACTTCGAGTTCAAATGTGTTGTCTCCTATACTGACACGTGAGGATCATTCCCTTAAAAGGGAGCATAACAGCCATTATATAGCATTGAGGCTTTATTTGTAATCTAGAGATGACTTAGAATATAGAGGTAGTTTGGAAGGGGGTACACAGGTTAGTGTAAACACTATTTTGAACAAAGGACTTGGGTATCTACACAGATTTTTCTATCTTCAAGGATTCGAGAACCAGTCACCAAAAGATACTGAAGGGCACCTGTAATCATGTGCTGTAGATCCCTGCCAGAATTCGTCTGAAAAAGTTCATGCTTCAGTTATGTACTTGCTGACATGAATATAACCAAGTGGAAACTTGAATCATCAGAGGTGATGACCATCTCATCCCCGAAAGAAAACTGGGGTGTGAGGGGATTGTATCCGAAAGCGCTCATCAAGACTGCTACATGCTAGGCTCAAGATCAAAGCAGCAGGACTGAGCCAGCCCCTCAGTGTGTGTATTTATCCACTACAGGCAATTCTTGACTGCAGGTGTCAACATTATAGGTTTGGGGCAGGGATAAGACTATCCCATAGCACCTACTCGTGAAAAGTTGGGTTAGAGTCTATTTGCACTGTAGGTGGAGTTATTGAAGAAGTACATCAGAATGGTGAGGATGATAAGTCTATTATTTAAGCAAAGCGCGGTAGTATAAACAAAGTGATTTGAGATAAGATGACTGAATAAATGAGGCTGGGCTTTGGCGCCCTGCTTTGGGTGTCTCTGAGGTTCCATGGTTCTTTCCTGAAGTCTTTCCCTTTGTGTTCATCATCCACAGCCTCAAAACTCCCCCAATGGGAAATGGTCAATGTGATGAGGCGATCTTTGCTATCTCATCTTAAGGAACAATTGCAGCTAGGCTCCAACAGCTGTGAATTCAGCTTAAGCCTGACAGACCCCCAGGCTCCCAGATTTGGAATAGCAAAGCCTTTTGTCCCACCTGTACTATGAGGTTATGTAAAATAAAACCAGTGCAAGGTATCATGTGCTGAGAATCTAGGGGCTGTAAACTAAGAGCTTAACTCTGTCCCTAAGGTCTTTGTCCTCTGCTTAGGAGATCAGTGCACAGGTGGCTTCAGTTAAGGGGAGGGGGACAGAACATGTGCAGGGCTGAGATTGCAGAAATCGCCCCACACCGGCTGTTGGGTTGCTTCTCCTGGTTCTAAAACATGGGAAGCTGCATGTTAGTGTCCTTTCCTCCTAAAGCTGCTGTCCATGGCTCTTAAAGAAACTGGACCCAGATCTCCCTAGGCACATGAGTGGAAGCCATTGTTGAGGACCACTTCCATTCCTGAAAGAGAAAGCTGCATCTTGACAAAGGAGGCCTTGAGAACTAGCCATGCCTACCTATATGAGCAGGCTTTTTGTTTAATGCTAGTCATGCCTACCTATATGAGCAGCCTTTTTTTTTTTTGAAGGGTCTAGGTCCAGTTTTTTTTAGAAGACTTGGCCTTGGCATATTCTCTTGACTATGAGAGTCTAGGCAAGGTTATGACCTCTCCTACTAAGCATGATTACTTTCCAATGGCTTTTATCTTTGTGGTTTAATCTGTGTGATGGGTGGTAATTATCATAAGACATGCTGGAGAAAAGACCGTGTGTTGGGCAGGACAGTAAAGAGAAACATGTGGGCCACCAAATTCTTCACACATCCCATGTCCTTCAGCTATGAACTATTCTGCTGAGGGAGACCACAAAACTGATCAAGAGGGGCCACAAAACTGGTCAAGAGAAGCAAAATGCATCTTTATGGCTTCTGAACTTTCTCCCTTGATTTTCACTTCTGTCCCAATAGATCAGGTCTTTACTTTCCCTAGATTCCACTAACAGTATTTTATATCCCCTCTCAGAAAAAATGAGTAATCTTTAAATACAACAACATAGTTTCATCAGTATAGATAAGGGCAATTTCTTTTGGCATCATTTTGAGCCTAAGCTAAAAGTTTCCACCCAACTCTTGTCTCCTTTACTAATTTCTCCATCTTTCCATATAATAAACTCTACATTTCCACCACAGTTATAGTCCTCTGCCCAAACCTGCTGTTACAGTATCTTTGTCTGTAGATTGTTGCCTCTCTCTGAAGCTAGTGGGATTTACACTTACTCCTCTATGCAACTATTAACTTTTGATGCCATGAGCCAGCTCTTCCACAATTAACTTGTATTTGTATTGATTACTTCTTTATTGACTTTGTTTCATTTCCTCTAAATGTGGGATTTTGTTGTCTCGAGATCACATTCCAATTCCCCCAAAGATTTCAGTGTCCTTAAAGCCAAAAACCATGCCCCCCTTTGTCAATGGTGTTTGTTGGCACTGTCTTCAACCCGTTGCTCCAATCGGCAGATGAGTCTATCTTCAGGTATTTGTTTTCATCAGTTTAGTGAATTTCTTACCAAAATATTCAAATGACACATCATTGCACCTATGAGAAGTGAAACTGCTAACGTGCATAACCCAGAACCAGGGCAAAGCTATTCTTCAAACCCTGACTCCATGAGGTTCAGCAGGGCTTTGATATCAGACACAGGTCTTACTATGAGTAATGGTCAAAAAGTTTAAGAAATGTGGCCAAGGATTAGCTACCCATTTGCTTCAAGATAGAAAGCACTACTGTGGGACAATGGTCTTGTACCCTGTACAGATTTGTCCACTTGAATTGGCTTAATAAAACACTGATTGGCCAGTAGCCAGGCAGGAAGTATAGGCTTGGTGACCAGAACAGGAGAACAGGAAAGGTTCAGTCTGCAGTTGTCACCCAGACCCAGAGGAAGCAAGGTGATAATGTCTCACTGATAAAAGGTACCAAGTCACGTGGCTAACATAGACAAGAATTTCAGGTTAATGTAAGATATAAGAGTTAATTAATAAGAAACCTGAGCTAATAGGCCAACCAGTTTATAATTAATGTAGGCCTCCATGTATTTCTTTGGTACTAAATGGATGTGGGATTGGGCGGGACAACGGGACCGGGCAGGACAGAAACTTCTGCCAACAAAGCACCTGTGTAGATTTATTTTAATTCTCCTTAACACTTGTTTCTGATTCCTGACTTATTTCCTTCTAACTTTTTAAAACTGTGTTTTGCCTACATGTTTATCTGTGCACTGTGTGCATGCAGTGTCTTGGAGGCCAGAAGAAGGTGTCAGATCCCTGGGACTGGAGTGACAAAGGGTTGTGAGGTGCCATGTGTGTGCTAGAAATCTAACCTGGGTCCTCTTGGAATGCAGCCAAACTCTCTCCAGCTATGCCTTTGATTTATGAGGTCATCTTGTTGGTTTCAAGCATCACCAAGCAGAACAACCTGTCAAACTGGACCCTGTCTACAAGGCCTTGGCTTGCAAAGCTCTTTGTTGCAATGCTGCTGTCCACATAGACACTGTGCATTATGGACTTGAATTCTTTCTTGGTCACACTATAACAGGTACAAAAGCTGGTGATGACAAAGCTCAGGGTAGACATAAACTCATGGAGCTGGCTTTTTAGAAGAATGGTTCACTATCTTCTTTCTGTGCCAAAGTTTCCAATTCTTGGTACTGATTTCATTATATAATGGAAGAAAAACCTAGGAAATTAACATTTCTGAACATTCCTCAGAGTAAACTGTAATTCATAGAAGAGCAATCAAACCCATAATCTTAAATTAGTAACTTATTCTAATTTTGAAAATAAAACAGCAAGAATCCAACAATTTTGAAAAAAATAGGTCCTATAAGAAAATTTTTATGATTCAAGATTATTATTTGAGATGTTAGTTGTTATAACAAAAATACAATTTTAAAAGGTCAGTTTGGGTGGGAATTATACTCTAAACTGTGTCTTATTCTTATTCATACACAACGGCAAAAACTAAGATGAGAGTAAATGCACTTATGATAATATTCAGCTTTCTTAATGGATATGCTTTACGTTTAAAATGGCCTCTAAAGGAATTTTCTTCATAATGATTTTAGACAAAATATAGAAATGAGGTAGTGACTTGGCAGAATCTGTGGCTTTTTATGCTGCCATGGTGAGAACCTATAATCCCACATATCTGTGTACCCACAACATCCCACTCACACTTTGGCCCAAGTCACAGATGATGGCCAGCAGGTGTATCCAGCTACTCCCACATCCTTTGGAAAAGAGGGATTATTTCCTCACCTTATTTGCTACCCATTAGCCAGTGCCCAGCAGAGAATACATAAATAGCTCTCTTTCACAGGGGCAGCTAGAACTTGGTGAAAAATCTCCCAGCAGCTTATTTGACTAGCTATGATGTATCAAGTACACCTACGTGGGGATCCAAAGAGATCTCCTGGTTCCCCAGTCCAGCTCTAGAAATGCACTTCCTATGTTGGTAGCGAATCTCATGAAACTTGACAAAGGGGCAGAGAAGAGCTTCCTAGGTATTCAAAGAGTTTGGAGAAAAATTTTCTGTGATGAAAACACAAAATAATTGAGAATACATTATTGCCTCGTAAATTTTTCAATGAAGTAATCAAATATTTTGAAGAGTAAGAAGATGACTATCCCTGGGAGGACTACAAAGAACACACAAAGGTGGCATGGAGCTCAAAGACTAAAGAAATCACATAGAGGGGCCAGGAGTGGCTTCATGGCGATTTCAAATGTACTGTGATGGCTATTCTTGGTTGTCAACTTGACTGCTTCTATAATGAACTATAATCCAGAAGCTGCATGTACCTGCAAAGGATTTTTTTCAATTAAATCTTTTGCAGTAGAAAAACCTATCTTTAATCTGTATCCTTTTAGGTGGGGAGATCCATCTTCAATCTAAGCCACACCTTTTGGTGTCAGTCTTTAAAGAGGACAGGGAAGAAGGAAGCTTTTCCTCTTTGCCTGCTTGCTCTTGATCTTGCTGGAAAGTTCATCCTTCACTGGCATCAGAGTCTGCCTCTTTGGGATTCCAATGTATACTGAAGACCACCTGAGACATCCAGTCTCGTGAGCTGAACTGCTGTATTTGTGGACTCGGCTGCATTTTTGAACTTTCCATTGGTAGATAGCCATTGTTGGCCTAGTGGGAACCACAGCCTGCAAACCATCATAATAAACCAAATAAAACATATATAGATATACACTTATACACACATATATGTACATTATATATATATGTTTATTCTATCTGTTCTGTTCCTCTAGAGAGCCCTGAGCAATGCAGATTTTCTTAGAAGCAATAGTTATTGGGGGAAACAAGCAGAGAGGATTCTGAAAGGTAAAGAGAGCCAAGTCTTCTAATTCATTTCATGAATTTTACTTCAGTATTTATTAATTGATTCTAAAAGAGGACTGGGGAGTACAAAATATAACACTAAAATCTGTGTTATCTTCAAAAGGAATAACCCAGAAAGTCTATCTTGTCTTTGGAGCATGAAGAGAATTACCCAAGATTCCTGCTGAAAGAGAGGAACACATGTATTAGAATCTAGAAAGATACTTCAACAGTCATTCAAATTTTTCCCAAGTGGCTGTCCTTACCATTGTTCATTCTTCATTGAAGTGAGACATGTGAGTTCTGTCTACCAGGCTCCACTCTTGACTGCACAGAATCCACTGTTCAGCTCCTTATAGGTCCACTCTACTCCACTTGCCTGCTCTAGTGCCACCCAAGAGGAACAGTCATCTCTCAGAGAGTGTCCCAAGATGAGGGGGACTAAGGCTCTCTTGTGGAATGGGTCTGCTGGTCTTGAGAACTCCATCTTCTTGGGAAGTGCTAACACATGATCACCCTACCATATGCCTGCTGGACATAGAGGGTTAAGCTTTAAGGGACACAGGTCCTTTTACATGAAACTAAAATTTAAGATCTCCTTGATACCTTGTCCTTGGTGAATTCCCGTGTTCCTAATGCCTTCTTCCCTTTTGTCCCAGTGGCTTCGATCCAATGATGACACTTTTCTCAAGGGAGATGTCACTTGTTTCTTCTTCTTCTTCTTCTTCTTCTTCTTCTTCTTCTTCTTCTTCTTCTTCTTCTTCCTTCTTATTCTTCTTCCTTTTCCTCCTCTTCCTCCTCCTCCTCTTCCTTTTCCCCTTTTCCTCTTCATCTTCCTTCCCCTCATTCTCTTCTCTTCCTGTATTCTTATGAGTCATTTTTATTATTTTTAAATTTTTATTTTTTTATTCAAAATAGTTATTTTCAATACACTAATTCTGATTATTATTTACCCTTCTCATCTCCAAGGTCCTATGCTCCTCTCTATCCTTTCAAGTCAATGACTTTTTTCTCTAAGTAAACAAACAAATAAAAAGACAAATAAGGATAAAACAAACAAGCAAGCAAGCAAACAAAAAATCAAATAAACAGCATGAAAACTACATCCACATTTACACATGCACACAAAATAAAATAAAAACACACAAGACTGCAACCTTACATCATGGTTCCCACAGCCAACAAAAGGAGAACTACAAAAATTTTCCAAAATTAAAACAAATGAAATAGAACAAAACTATAATGCAACCCAATCACCTTCTGGCCTGAAAATTATGAACATGAAAGTTGGTAGAATTCTCAAAAAAATGCTGGTTTTGTGTCTATGCTGGCATGCATCTTGTGTGAAGGTGATAGTTGGATTAGTGTTACTGAGGAATACAGAGGTGTTCTTTCTGTTTCTCAGGAAATATTGGGCTATTAAATTATGAGGCTCTTAGAAAAAAATTATCATTGTTTTCCCTGGAAGTATTTCCTTTTAATTAGTTGTCTTTGGGAAAACAGAAGGTTCTACCAGAAAAAAAGGATTGAAGAATAAATGGATGAGGTAATAGTCATGGATAAATCAGCCAATTAATCAGACACTGTACTCAGTGCTCTGTGCACAATCAATGAGGCCTGGAGAATCTTACATGAGGCTGAAGCTCAGGGAGGCAAGGGTCCTGATACGTTTTCTGTTGCCATGATAAAGGCAAAACCAAAACAACTTGTGGAGAAGTTGGTCCATCAAAGCTGCTAAACATGGTCCATCATTCAGAGAAGCCAAGACAGGGAATCAAGGCAGGATAGAAACCTGGAGGCAGGAACTGCAGAAGAGATCATGGAAGCATGCTGCTTACTGTCTTGCTCCTCATGGCTTGGTCACCTGATTTTCTTGTACCACCAGGACCACCTGCCCTGAGGCAGTACCACTCATAGTAGGCTGGACTCTTCCACATCCATCACTAATCAAGAAAATGCCCCCCACAGGCCTGCCCACATGCTAATTTTCTGGAGGAATTTTCTCAGTTGAGGTTTCCTTTTCCCAGGTGACTCAACTTGTATCAAGTTGACAAAAAACCAAATAAACAAACAAACAAAAACCAAAAAACTAACCAGAGTAGGTAACTTGTTCCAGATAACCAATGACACAATTTAACGAAAGACTTCGGGCACTACACTAGTTCTGGGGACTTGACTTCAAACATGGGCAAAATCACTGTCTTCAGGGGTCTGCATGATAGGATTCCAAGATCATTTGAAACACTGAAAATATTTAAGATCATTTTCAGTATCTTCTAAATGACTAAGAAGCATTGGGAAGGAGTAATGAGGCTACTTAGAGTACCAAATCAGCAAGAAATTTCCAGAGGACTTTTTTTTACATTTATTTTCCAAAGCTTTCTAGGACCTGGGCATTTTTTAATGTCCACAAAAGATAGAGAGGACATTCAGGCAGGGAATAAAATTTTAAAAAGTCAGGTTAATGTCTTATAAATGATATTTTCATTTTATTTGTTACCACTACCTCACAATGTTTAACATACATTTTACACCAGTAGATCTTGGGGTCTGACAACCACTTGTATTATAGTTAATGAAAGTTGTATTTTGTCTCCAATGCAAACACTCCACAGAGCCACCGTTGTCATCCTTCCTTTGATCTCAAGACTACTACAGAATTTATAGATTAAAGTGGTCCAAACCATAAAGGAATTAGAAATTTGCAAGTCTTTCCCAAGTCTACAAAGTTCATTTATGTAATTGAACAATATAGAATACTTAAATATATAGAAACATTTGGGCACGTACGTATTTTCCTTTTATGTAAAGAATAACAATCAAGGCCAATGGTGTCATATGGTCCTAAGCCATTGCCAAAAGCTGTGTCTGGGTCCGTGGCCCTGCCACAGCTGTGGTCTGTGTTGATGGCCATGGCTCTTGTTACTACTGCATGCAGTGAGAATAGGGCTGCACAGAGTTGGTCCCACCCCTCACTGACTGCAACACTAGAGAGAACTGACCCTGCCCCTCACCAATGACAACACTTGGGAGGGCAGGCCCTACACCTCACCTGGGCAGCATAGTAGTGTTGACCCTGTTGGTGGGGAAGCAGATGAGCCAGTCCTGAGGACATGAGAGCAGAAGAGATGCCCCTGACCCTTCCCTTGTATTCCATATGTTGGCATGGGTGAGAGAAATATGCCCTCTCCCTCGCCTCTCCTGTGGCAGGCAAAAGAGCTGGCCAAGGAGGATGAGAATGGATGAACTGACTCTGCTCCTCACCAATTGCAATAATTGGGAGAATGAGCCCTGCACGTTGCATGGGCAAAACAGTGGAGCTGGCCCTGGTGGTGTAAGTATGAGTGATCCAGACCCAAGGGTGTGAGAGCAAGAGAACTGGACCTGCTCCATGCTGCCTGCTGTATTGGGTGACCTAGCTGGGGCAGTTCTGGAGAGCTCACCCAGATGGGATGACAAGGGGAAGCTAGTGGGATGATCAACCCAACTACTACCCAGGACCAGAGCAAGGGCTATGAGTTGTCCCATCCCAATATCCATCTTATCTGTGAACTGCTAGAGTGTGTGAAGGGGCTGGACCTGCAGATCCAAAGCTACAGGATCTCCACTACACAAGGCAACAACAGGATATCCAAGAGGAGTCTCAGTGAGGGCCCAGTATGGATACTGTAGCAGAAGCCAGAGGCCTCAAACCAAACCAATGACTAAGTGCAATGAACACTTACAAGTAAAGATGTATGGACTGAAGGGGATATTGTATGACTCACTGGGCCACAGGACAGCTTCCAGGCTGAGATTTTGTTGTGGTTGTTGTTGTTTGTTTGATTTGGAGTTTTTGTCAAAGTCGGTCCTCGACAGTCAATCGCTTTATCAGGTGTTGGTTTTACTTTCAGATTTTGTTTTGTTATGGGGGGATGTGGCAAGGGCAGAGGGCAGATGCGAGGGAGCAGTAAGATGAATAGGATCAGGATGCATAGTGTGAAATCTACAAAGAATCAATAAAAAGTTTAAGAAATAAAGTAAAACATACACAAAAGGAAAAAAGAATAACAATCAAATGGGGATTAAAGTATCATACTGTACACTCAGAATAAAATTATTATCTGTGAGCATATCCATGTTGTCACAGATTTACAAAAGCCAATGTTACAGAATTGCAGTCTTATTTCATGTTACTCTCTCAGATGCTTCTTCAAGAATCCTTCTAACTGGGAGGCATCTGGGGATTTTTGCCTTGATTCTTTGTGGCTATGTTTTCTTTTCATCCAGGCATCTCTTTGTTATACAAAGGAATAATTCAGACATTTGAATGTCACCCTCTCTACAGAAATACGCACATATACACACAGAGTAGTGACCAGAGTTGAAACTATGAATGGGAAATACTGTTATGGATTCTGGATTTGTGGGGATAAAACAAAACGACGTCATGTGCAAGGAAGAGAAGGCAGCTGGAAGAAGAAAGGCGGGGCACAGCTGTACATCATGAGGGAGCATGAGAGACTGGGAGGAAGTGGCAGACAGGAGTGAGCAGAGAAACTAGCACTGTAGGAAGCAAGGAAGTGGGGATGGTGGACAGGACAGCAGTGTAATGCTTGCCTAGAAAACCTGAGATCGTAGGTTTGGTTTGCAACACTGCAAAACAAAAAACTATAAAGCCATTGTTATGGAAATGCATGTGAATATATACTTTTGTGTATATATATAATTACTCCTTGGAATTGATTTTTGTGATACAAATAAGAATTTAATTGGTATTCTCTTTTAATTTATTTATTTCTTAAAAATTTCCACCTCCTCCCATTTCCATCCCACTCCTCCCCCTCCCTCTCCCTCTCCAGTCCTAAGAGCAGTCAGGGTGCCCTCCCCTGTGGGAAGTCCAAGGTCCTCCCCACTCCATCCAGCTTTAGGATGGTGTACATCCAAACAGACTAGGCTCCCAAAAAGCCAGTACATGCAGTAGAATC
>LOEQ01003738.1:31809-42831 GCA_001685075.1 Bramus lutescens
TATAAGCTAGCCGTGCGGGAGCCGGGCGGGACGAAAGCAGGCCTGCTCCCCTTTTCAGTACAGCTGAGAGTCTCTTGAATTTTACACGTATGGTCTAAGAAAAACAAAAGCTGTGTAACTCCGTTTCCATCCTGAAATGTTCCTAATGAACATATTTGGCATAATCACATAACGCAGATATTTTCAAATAAAGAGTAGCTAACCATGTACCTTCCCCAGTTTGCTAATGGTTAAGAGGTTGAGTATTATCCCAGGTGACACAATCTTTCAAATTAAGAACTGAAGTCATTTGGTTTCAGAGCACCACCTGGTGGATTAATTACCAACAACAATCCAGAAGTAAGGTAAGTGTAGTGATCCCCATGGCCATTAAAAGGATAATCAACAATGTAATACTTACATTACACATTGTGTGTGTGTGTGTGTGTGAGTGAGTGTGTGCGTGTGTATGTGTGTGCGTGCATGTGCACAACCTGCATGTGAAAACTCACAGAGAATTTGTTGGTGTTACCAGTTCTCTCTACCTTATGGGTCTGGGGAATTGAACTCAGGTCTTCAGGCTTGGTGGCAAGCACCTTTAATCTCTGCTTCCCAGTATCCACCAACTCAGTAGATGAAAGAAATCTTTAAAGATACAGTTTTGAGAACTCACTCACTCAGGAAGACATACCAAATCTGAATAAACCCTTCTGTAATAGAACAGATTCAGACTGAATTAGTTACCAATAACCTTCTAAACACAAAAGCTGCAGACTCAGGCGGGTTTGCTGGTGAACTCTAGAAAGCCTTTAAGGAAGAGCTTCCCAGCTATTCTGAGGTGAAGAGACTACCCTCGGTCTCGGCATTCCTAGTTCTCACATCTGCAGAGTCAACAAATCACTGATCAAAAGTCCTTGAGAAAAATCCATGGTACCAAACACACAGGTTTCTTTTACCTTTCATTATTTCTCAAACAGTTCAGTATAATGACTCTTTGCACACTATTATACGGTTTACTGTAGTGTATGGTATTTACATTGTATTAGGTATCATAAGTAATCTGGAGATGGTCCAGAGCATTGGAGAGGATTTATAAAGTTCTATGTAACTACTGTGTCCTTCTACACGAGGAATATGAGCACCTGCAGATTCTAGTATCCTAGGGAAGGGTCCCAGATTCTAGGGTTCCATGAGCAATTGTAGTTTATACACTTGTTTTTGAGGCCGGAACTACCCTAACATCAAGACCAGACAACAATACAAGAACTGTGCTTTGGTCTGAATGTTTGTGTCTCCCCAAAATTCAAATGCTGAAAGCTAAGTCCCACTGTTATAAGATTAATGGGAGGCATTCATGAAGGCAGAGCCTCTCAATTGGGACTAGAACCCTTATGAAAGATCCCTGAAGGAGCTTATTTCCTGTTCTTCGTTTCAGAGCGAAAAGGTACCATCTCTGAACCAGGAAAAGGTGATTGCCCGATGGAGCTTCTGTTTTGTTGCGGGAGCTCAAAGTGGCAGGAAATTGAAACTGCAGACTAATATTTCTTATGCATAGATGCAGAGATGCTAAACAAATGTCAGCAAATTAAAACAAGCAGTGTTTAAAAGCACTGCACATTCTATCAAGTGGGACTTAGCCCAGGTATGCAAGTCAGGTTCCACATCTGAAAACCAGTTAATGCAGTTCGGCATCTCAATAGACTGGAGAAGAAAAGCCACACATCAGTAAGATTATTAAAACATTTAAAAATCTCTTACCCGTTTGCAATAAGATAAATATCTCACCATAAACTAAGACGAGAGGGGAACATCTTCAACTTGATGGAGAACATCCACAGAAACCCTCAGCTGACTCACGCTTCATGATGAGAAACTTGCAGCTGTTCCTCTGCATTCAAGAATAAGGCAAAGATAATTCCTCTCAACATAGTTCTGAAAGTTTCACCAAATGCAGACAAGAAAAAGGAAATATAACAAATACTGGCTGTGAGAGAAAGAAGGAAGAAAACTGTTACTGTTTGTGGGAAATATGAGCTCTGCATTAGCCAGCTTTGTACTAAAGGAAATATTTGAGCAGACAGCCTACTTTATAAAGAAATAAGTTCTATTTTGTTTACGACTTTGGATGTTCAAGGGCAATGCGCTTGGGTTGGTCCAGTATCGGTGAGACCTGCATGGAGCAGCGGTGGTGGGAACATGCTTGGGCAAGCAGCCATGTCTTGAGTCAGGACTGGGGACAAAGAGAAAAGGTGGTGTGCTACACCCATTTCTGCAATGTCCCCAAGTGACCTGAACTTTGTTTAGCTCTGCCTCTCAAAGGTTCCACAGAACTTCCCAACACTACCATTCTGGGGATCAAACTTTTCATACACAGCGCAATTAAATAATATCCAAACCATACTAACCTGTTATCTAAAAAATCAAAAGAACCAACTGGAAAACTTATGGAACTGATGTTTATAACAAGATAATGTGATACAAAATCAGTCATGGTCCCATAAACCTGGAGCAAATACGTGAAAATCTTGACTTCAAATATATTACCATTTATATTAGTGCCTCTGAAAATAAAATTATTTGGTATATATAAGATGTATATGAGGAAAAGTTTCAAAATGGGTGGAAGATAAAGAATAAAATAAATGGAAAGACAGTTTGTGTTCACGCTAATGCAGTCATATGCCGTTCCCTCGGCAAGAGCCATTCACGGTGTTTCCAATGAGTCTCTGGAACGCTTCCTCTTTGCTTTGAGGTCATTTCTGAGACTCAGCTTTCCACACGCTTCAGAGTTCCAGTTTGAATGCAGGCAGTACGTGTGGCTTTTCTCTGGTTTGCTTTGGAGTTTGAGAAGTCATCAATCTGTAACCTTAAGGATGGAGCGTAAAGATTCTTGATTTCACTTTTATTCTTTTCTCCTCAGTAGATGGCTACTTGGCCAAACAAAGTTGTTTTGCGCTCAATTAATTCATAGTACTTACATGATTCTTTAAGAAGAACGTATTTTCTATTTTTGGATTACTACTGAGAAATGCTCTGGTAAGAGCCATTGGTCGGCTCTCCCGCCCTTCTCATTTCCATTCTCTGAGCTCTGAAGCCTTGTTGGCTCCGTCTGCTGCCTGAACTGCTTAGTGGAGACGCAGTAAGCCCATCCAAGACTGGACTGAGTTAGCCAGATTTTTTTTTCTCCTCGTGGGAATCTAGAATAAGGTCAAAGAAAATCCTGACAGTCAGACTTGGATTCACAAATTAATGGTCCTGTCGGCCATGGTGCCATTGGAGGACAACGCTTATGACCAAGCCCAAGATAGCACGGGGAAGTTTCTCTTCAAAAAACAAAGGGAAAAAAGGATTTCCAAGGAAAGTAAAGCTAAGAGACCTGGCAACTAGACAGCTTTCCCCGCTCGTTCTCATATTTCTGAGTCCCTACCATAGCTAAGAGCTTAGAAGAGACCGGTTCCTAGGTGCTTTAAAATACAATGTAGTAATAGATCTGAGGAACAGTGAGACTATATTGCAGGGCAGTTTCTGCGGAAGAATAGTTCCCGAGAAGAGAGGCTATGCCAGAAAGTACCGGAATCAGTATCGATGCAGACGGATGAGCGCTGAGGGCAAGAGAGCTTACACTTTAGGTCCAGGAAAGGATCTGGCTGGGTGGGGGATAAACAGCTTTAGCTGTGGCTAAGTTGAATATTTCCCACAGGCTGGACTGTTAGGACTATCTGTGGATATCTAATACTGAGCCAGGGATCACTGAAGCAGGTGCACAGTGACGATGAGCGTGTGGTACAGGGTAGACTCTGGATTGGTTGATCTGTGTGCGAAAAGCTTGCTCTTGGGAATGGGGCGCCTCCTTAAGGATGGAGGCCGAGGCAAGGTGACCTAAGGATACTGTTGCATATTCTAGAACTAGGTGCGCCCCGCACGTGCATATAGGT
Organism: Bramus lutescens; assembly: GCA_001685075.1. Lineage (NCBI taxonomy): Eukaryota > Metazoa > Chordata > Mammalia > Rodentia > Cricetidae > Bramus > Bramus lutescens. Next base: position 35,724 of record LOEQ01003738.1, read on the forward strand.
CAGATGTTAGGGCGTCAGGGCTGCAGAAGCTAGAAACAGGTTCCATCACTTAGAGCCATGCACGCTCTGATTCAGCTTCGGGAACTAGTCTGAAGCGGCAGAGCCAATAAGAAGTGGCACAGTCCAATACAAAGTGACACAGTACCGAAGCTAAGTTCCCTTCTAACCTACACACTCCTTCCACTGCGTCTCCATAGGAAAATGAAGGCCATGAGACCCAGACTCTAAAACCGCGAAAGCAAAAATCCCCATAAAGTATTTTTTGATCCTTCTTGGAAAGAACAGGAAGCATTTTCTGCCTACAGAACCACTGACTAATTTTTATGTCATTTGTCGCTTGGAGTCAATACAGTAAATCATGGTAATTCCTGGCAAAGGTGCTTGGGACGGGCAGGTTCCTGTTTCTATGATGCCATTACGTCTGTGACCTGAGTCCGCTACTCTTAAGATCATCAGCCCTTACTGGTAGGCGAGGCTCTAACCCAAAATGCTGTTCACGTTAACCCTCCACACCTTGACTTCTGGACTCGTTAGACTTAGACTTGGTCATCTCCTCACTAAGAGTTCTCGCTTCTCTGGTGTCTTGGGATACAGTGACTTTATCCAGCGCATATTCACTAAGTGGGCCGAACATTTTTGTGGTTTGTATCTCTTCCTGGATTATAGACTCCCTACTGGCAAAAGCAGTCTGTGTTTCTTCTTGTTTCCATTCGCTGAACCTTCATTCTCCTTATGAAGAAGGACAAACTGTGACAAGGAAGCATAGGCATAAATTAGCTCTATGAATACTATTTTATCTAAACAATAAGGAAAGTGGGATAAAAATAAACTCAACTACTTTTAAGCTGCCCGGTGAATATTTTTCAAGTGTCTTTATTCCTCATCTCAGTCTAGTCAACTCGTGTACTCATTTGGGGATAATGTTATATATAACTGACTTGAAATAAGTTGTGGAGTACATGAATCATATGTAAATCAAACACACAAAGATGCAGAAAATGCATTAGCTGCAGCACACATTCGTGTTATGAATTCTGAAAGTGAATCATCTCCTGAAGGGCTCACGTGTGTGTCCATGCACACGATGCTACTGGCTTCTGATGGATGAGTGGGCTGCCTGAGCTGGTGGCCTGCCAAGAACAGAGGGAGTGGCAGAAGGGGTGAAACATCCAGAAATAGATGCAAACTTATGGGATTTATACATCAGTTTCAGTATTTTTATCTACACTGTACTTTTCATCATTTATTCATTCAATAAATATTTATTGACTATACATTATCAGGGAACATTCTAAGGTATCCGAAATAGAACCATGAAATTTTTTGTCTTGTTCAATTTACTCTATGGCACTTCAATGGAGCATGTGCTATTATAAGTCCATATTTATACGTGGAAAACTACCCTGAAAGAAGTGACTCAACTTCAGCAAATATACATTGCTAGTAAGTGGTTCACCAAACATGCATTTCTGGTAAGCGATAACAATGGGCTTCAGACTGCATGCTAAAGATTCAAGGTATGCTCAAAGTACTTCTCACCACGTTTACTTCCATCAACCAGGGTACACACTTGTAAGATAGTAGCCTGAATTTCAGATTAAAAAAAAAGCAACAGCCAGTCATGGTGGCACCTATAATTCCAACATATAAGAGGCAGAGGAAGGAGGATCAGAAGTTCAAGGTCATTTTCAACTGCATATTGGGTTTGAGATCATTTTGGTCTATATGAGATCCTGTCTCAAAACCAAAAGTTGGTGTGATGTGGGAGTTCCCTCTGCGTGCTGTGATTACCACTAATTAATAAAGAAACTGCTTTGGACCTATAGCAAGGCAGAACTTAGGCAGGCAGGAAAAGCTAGGCTGAATGCTGGGAGTAAGAAGGGCAGAGTCAGAGAGAAGTCATGGAGCCGCCGCTGGAGATAGACGTGCTGAAACTTTGCTGGTAGGCCATGACCTTGTGGTGATTCACAGATTAATAGAGGTGGGTTAAATCAAGATGTAGGAATTAGCCAATTAGAAGCTAAGGCTAATGGGCCAAGCAGTGATTTAATTAATACAGTTTCTATGTGATATTTTCAGGGCTGAGCAGCCAGAAACCAACAAGCAGCCCCCCTCCAACATTGGTGAGATGGCTCAGCAGGTGAAGGTGTTTGTTACCACACTCAAGAACCTTAGTTCAGTATCCAGGCCCCACAAGGTAGAAGGACAGAGATACTGTGCAGCAAAAACACCCATTGTCTTAGTTAAAGCAACTTGAGAAAAGGGTTTTATCAGCTAACCGCTCTACATCATAGGCCATCACTGGGGGAAGTCAGGACAGGGATTCCAATCAGAAAGCCACCTGAAGAGAGCTGATGCAGAGGCCACAGGGGAGTACTGTTTATTGGCTTGCTCTCCAGGTTTGCTCAGTCTGCTTTCTTATAGTACCCAGGGACACTGGCCCAGGGGCGGCAGCATCCACATGGGCTGACCCATTGACATAAATCATTAACTAAGAAATTACACCATAGGCTTGCCCACAGGACAATCTGATAAGGGTCAGCATACCCATACACATAAAGTAAAATAAAGATTAAAGTGTTTTTTTCTACTGGAAATGTGTGCCTTGGGAAGTTGCATGTGTCTTGATACTGTTCTTAGACCTTCTGTACAAGGGCACAATTAAAATCCCAAACAACAAAGTAAAAGTTAATTGGTATCAATGTGTTCACAATCACACAACCTTGCAATTCATTCACCCTAATTTTCTTTTGTTAAGTTGCACTCCTATGTCATAAGAACTAGTCAGAAAAATAGACATGCAATGAGTCTTTTCTCTGCCCCACCAGCCAGCTCCCAAATAATGACATGGAGACTTACTAGTAATTATGAAAGCTCGGCCTTATTCCTCAGGCTTGTTCCTAATTAGCTTCTATAACTTAAATCAATCCATTTATATTAGTCTATTTTCTATCACATGGTGTTACCGCTCTCCCATCTCGCACTTCCTGTTTCCTTTCTGTGTCCCCTGGCGTCTTCTGTGTGCCTAGATCCTACTCCTCTTCCTTTCTCTCCCTGGAAATCCCACCTACACCTCCTGCCTAGCTGTTGGCCGTTCAGTTTTTATTACCCCAATAACAACAAATACATCTTCACACAGAGTACAAATATCCCACAATATAGTTGAATAGTTATCTTATGAAATAAATAAATTTCAATATTATCAATATTTTTATATATTTTTATTTTCATCTAAACATAGAGAGCTACCCATGACCATCTGAAGTGAGGACACGAAGCTACATCGTAGTTGTCTTGCTGTATAGCAAGAACATATACAATGAAAATGTAAGGCATCTATCTACTCAATGTGATAAATGATGATTTAAAAAAAAACACAACATCAGCAACAAGCTATGATGGAATAGGGTCAGTGTTTCTGACAACTGATACTCAGACAGGCCTCTCTGGAGTATATAGGCTTTTTGGTCTGCAATAAGAGTCTCAGGATGACTGACAGATTTTCCCTAACACAGCTATCAACCCAGATCTCTACTTCTGACACATATTTGAAGTCACCTCAAGTCACCATAGCCATATAGCGCCTTTCCACCATAAAGCAGCCAATACGTACCCAGTGGCAATTTGTAGACTGAGTAACTCTGCTTCCTGCTTGGTTGTTGTCAGCTTCCTAGAGTCCAGTCCGTGTTGTGCTGGGCCCCCAGTGTCTCCCACCTGCCATCTTCATCCCTCCAGTATAGCTCAGTGACTGAGCACTCTGATGCCACCATCAGACAAACCTAGGCTTTACCTCTCGCTGGCCAGGTGACTATCCATCCCAGCCCTTCTTAAGCTCATTGCAAATATGGACATGGTAATGATAGCCCTGGCTGTGTGCAGGGTGGTTGTTTGGGTTCGATGACTATGAGCAGTGGAGTAGTTTTGGGGTCTGAGTGTTGAATGCCATCAATTAGTTTAGCCTCAACTGTCACAGTCATGGTGACAGTGATAAATGGTGACCATGTACTTGTGAGCTAAGCAGAGGACTACTCCTAACAGGCTTGGGTTCCCATAAAGTGATACCTGAATATCTCTAATCTTGTGGCTTAAGGAAGCAGCATGTTTTCCTCAAGGCCTTAAACTTTAATCCTCTCCCCTTCTCATTAAAAAAAAGCATAGTGAATTAAACTCCAAGGCACCAGCTAGCCTCTGTTATCTATGAGTCTGAAGACAAAGCGATCCCTAGGCCGACTCCTCATTTCTATTCATCATTGCAACCTCACTCTTCAGAGTCTGACTAGCCCACACATGCCTGCCTTATACTAGGCAAATTCACGCCAGCTCTGCTACAATATGGATAAAGGAAGCCAGGTTAGCTTCAGAGTACTTAGAAAATGATTACTAAAGTCAAACACTCACAAAACCTAAGATATCGCAAGTCTTAGAGCCTAAAGCTATCTCAAGCCAATTCAAGTTATCTCAAGTGAATTCAAGCTATGTCAAGATAATTCAAGTGATTTCAACTCACAAATTCTAAAGCCCCACTAAATGGCTTTTTCTCAACATTTTCCATCTATGGTGCATTCTTATTGAGCAGATGTAAACTAAATTAATTTATTCTTCATCTTTTGGCAAGTTTCACAGCATTAGAGAAAAATAAAAGTGTTTTATTGATTCCCTGGTGAATCTGAAAGGCTTTCAGAGCTGTCTTGGGGTCAATGAATGCTCTAGAAGAATAGATTTTCTGAAGTAAAACGAAGACTTGAAAACAAGTGAAGACGGATTTCTTATTCCTGAACTGAACGTTTCGCCCTGGGTCCAGTGGAAGCTCTAAGCGGAGAAGCAAAACTTCTTGAGAGGGCATGGCAGTTGTTCCCAGATGTCTTGAAGAAGTTGGAGCTCCGTTCTGATGCAGAATGTTCTTAAGTCATGTGGTCTACTGGCCCCGCCTATTTTAGAAGAATAGCATAATCGGGAAAGAGACCACCTGGACCCCATTGCTTCTTTGTTTTCTACAGTGCTCTGAGCTTGTGGAGGGAGATTGCAGACTCTCCTTCAGATCTGGTGGAGAAACATGTACATTAGCAGAAAGGTGTGTGTGTTGCGGGGGGTGGGGCTAATAAGCCAGGAATAGTCTGTCCTTTTTGAGGGGTCAGTGAGACGGTAAATGTCGGCACCTCCCACACCGTATCAGAGAAGGCCAAGTAAGGTTTTTTTCTTAGAGAGAGATCACAACCCTCCTACGCCTCACCTCTGTCTCTCTAAACTGAAATAAGAATAGAAGTCTCAAGACCGATCACTCCCTTTCACTTAAGCAGCCATCAGGTTATAGCTCTAGATTTTACTGGAACACAGGGAAGAGTCAAAGTTAAGGACTGAGCATTAGACTGGAGTAGATTAAATTTTAACAACTGAAAGTGATTGAGTAATTGTAGAATTGGGTTAAGATCATGTTAAAGGTATTTCCAACCAAGAATGGCAATAAAAGAAATAAATAAAACCACTTTGTATTTCTATGGCTTGAGATGCATCATCAAACCAGTGTCCAACTAGCCCTTAATACAGAGACAGCAAGTGAAGTGGGTGTCTAGCTCCAGCTGTTTCTCTGGTCTCCCCATTCATTTCTTCTCTGATCCATTGATTGTTGAAGGGCACACTGTTCAGTCTGAGTCAATGGAACTCAGAAGAACAACAGAAATGAAGAGACACATTTGGACGTAGGGGGCTTGAGCTGGGACTCTAACAACAGTTACAATGATTAGACTAGATGGCACCACATAAGGAGAACTACACAGGCAGTCCTAGGACCCTCCACGTGGAGACATGAAACAGTAGTGGTCATAAAATGATACTGAGAAGAGGACCATGAGACAAGAGGAAATAGGACAACATTGTGTCTTAGAAGAGAAGAGAATGCTTCACAAATCAGAGAGAGCAGAATCATGATGGCTTTGGGAGATGGGGTCACTATAGGGATAAAAGCACTTGCTCTGAAGAGGGCTGTAGGGACAACGGTGACTGTAAACTCCGGGGCTTCGGGAGATCCAGGAAAAGGATTACCAGAGTGGCGGAGACCAGATGGGGACACAGGAGAGTGCGCCGTGACAGACCATTTAGTTTGAAAGGGCAAAGCCAGTGGGAAACTAGGAATCTAAAAAGAGCAGGAAACAGGCTCAGATGAGAGGAAATACAGAATGACATAGAGGTACAAACAACACAGGAGCTCTGGGGGGGTGACATTCAGATGTGTTGGGAAGAATGATGTTATTCATTCTGAGAAAGCTTTGGGAGACAGAGATGTCTAGGTCAAGCTGAACAGCATGAGGCTACTGGATATTAATTCTCTCATGTTGACCTCATAGCAAGATGGCTCTATGCCAAAAGATTGTGCATGAACACCTCCTTTATCTGCCCTTATAAAGGACCAGCATCAAAGTCACCACAGGGAGGAGGAACTGGAGAGTAAATTCACCCCAGGTCTGCTCCAACTGTATAGCAAAGATTAAGCACTGACCACCTCGTGTAGGACAGACATTCCAGATGCTATCTATTAGCAAAGAACTGAATCCTTCTTGTTCTTGCGGGAAGTTACAAAGTTGAAAATATTCAAGCACACTTTTGAACTGAGCTTGGGCTCTTGACTCCATTTGAATATTAACAACTTGAATGAATTTAGAATTAAAACACACAAACGAGTCACAGGGACAGAAGAGGCATACAAGACCTCTTTCAAAGGTCCTTGCTTAACTTCACCACAGAGTGGAGTTATCAGAACAGAAAGTAGTCAGAGTTGATTCTGCTGAATATAATGATGTGATATTGGAGAGTACTCAGCTGCTATTCTGATATAATCGTAGACAGTGCTGCTTTTAAATTAATACTTTATCATCTAAATGACTGAGTGGATGAGTAGTTGATAAAATTATGTACAATATAACTACATAATGTGCCTCTTAGGATGATGTACATATTTGTACATATATGTGCCTATGAGACATTAAGTGAAGAGATAAAATAAGAAAGTAGAAGGTGAATGACAGAGGTAGAAGATGCATGATAGAACATGCTAGATGGAAAAGGAATGGATAGATAGATGATAGATAGATAGATAGATAGATAGATAGATAGA